>ML424938.1:0-10581 GCA_005239525.1 Nicotiana knightiana
AAGACCGAAACATAGGAATATGTGGATCCTGGATCAAATACACCGATGCCTCTCTACCACATAATCTAATAATACCTGTGATCACGGCGTCTAAGTCCACTGCATCTGATCTGGCCGGAATAACATAGAATCTAGTTGGAGCACTGGAAGACTGAGCCCCGCTAGAATGAACAGGAGCTGGCTAACCTCCCCCTAACTGGCCTCACCTTTAGGACGAACCCTGCCGATCTGTCCCCCACCTCTAGGTGAAGCTCACCCAAGTCCCAATATCAACTATGCCACGACGCCAAGCGGGGCAAATAGATATACATGTACCTGTGCAAAAAATGCTCAACAAGTGTAGTATAAGTACGAAAATAACGTGTACGCAGTAAGTAACCCGCCTAACCTCGAAGAGGCAGTGATGAGAGGTCGAATTTGACACTTGCTAGAGTTCAATTTAATAAAATCAAGGGTGACACTAAGAATGGATATCAGAGATAATTAACAAAAGTGATAGAAAATAACAACTTCTTCCACATCTACAAACTCTAAATCTTCGTCATTTCAGTTGACAACTTATAATTCAAGACCAGTAAAAAGTTAAAAATCACACAAAGGACTCAGTAAATATCATGTGCAAGTAATGCCGAGGGTCGAACGGCTCGAACCAACGATAAATGTAAATTGTGCATTGTTAAAGGGTCGAACGGCTAAAACCATAGATGCATCTATTACCCCACTCGCGAATCGATCATGCAACGAGGTCATATATAAATAATAGAGTTACCCCGCTCGCGAATTATACATGTGTCGCAGGTACTCATAGATACGCACATTCAAACAGTAAATCCATATTTTATCAGGAAAACAATTACCCAAGGAAGTGATAAATTCTCTTTTAATGGTCACGATGATAGTATTTAAATCTTTTCAAGAAATTCATTTTCCAAGTTCGATAAGGTTTAAACATTTTTAAATTTATCAGTAAAGTTACAAGTACGACAAATAAAACATGTTTTTGGATCCTAGACTGCCCGAAAAAAAGCATAATAGTAGCTACGCACGGACTCTCGTCACCTCGTGCGTACGTAGCCCCCACAATTAGTAGCACGTATTTAATTATTTCACATATGGGGACAATTCCCTCTTACAAGGTTATAAAGGNAGAACACAATTACCCAAGGAAGTGATAAATTCTCTTTTAATGGTCACGATGATAGTATTTAAATATTTTCAAGAAATTCATTTTCCAAGTTCGATAAGGTTTAAACATTTTTAAATTTATCAGTAAAGTTACAAGTACGACAAATAAAACATGTTTTTGGATCCTAGACTGCCCGAAAAAAGCATAATAGTAGCTACGCACGGACTCTCGTCACCTCGTGCGTACGTAGCCCCCACAATTAGTAGCACGTATTTAATTATTTCACATATGGGGACAATTCCCTCTTACAAGGTTATAAAGGAGACTTACCTCACCCCGAAGTTTCATAACCGGCATTCCACGCCCTTCCGATGACTCTAATCACTGCACAACGCTCCAAAACTAGCCAATAATTATTCAAACCCATTAATATATACCCAATTACTCATTATAAGCTGACTTATAAAAATTCCTAATCCCGAACGAAAAGTCGATAGAATCATCCTCGGGCCCACATGCCCGGATTCCGAAATTTTCTGAAGATAAACTTTACCCATAGATTCACTAACTTAAATATATAATTCACCTTCAATTTCATGCCCAAATTCGTGGCCAAAATCAAAAAATATAAATTTTCTAGGCTTTCTACCAAAACCCCAAGTTTCCACATATTTCCATGTTAAAAATCTATACCTAATCAATGCATTTAACTCAAGGTGGGTGGGGATAGCTTACCTTGCTATATATGATGAAACCCCCATTTCAAACCCTTCAATAATTTCCCAAGCCAATAGAAAAATGAAAGAAAGTGGCCAAATCCCGCTTATAAAATAACACATTGCCCATACCCGACCCTCGCACCTGCGGTAGAATCGCCGCACCTGCGGCCCAGCAGGTGCGACCCAAACCTCGCACCTGCGCACTCCCCTTGCCCGGCACGGATTCGCACATGTGCCTCTTTTTCTGCGTATGCGCCTTCGCAGGTGCGGCCACAACCTCGCACCTGCGTCCCCAGCCAAGTAAGTCCTTTTTTCCGCTTCTGCGACACCAAGGCCGCTCCTGCGGCTCCTCACCTGCGGCCAAAACCTCGCAGATGCGGTTACACCAGACACCAGCAGCCTAGCCTTTCTCAAACTTCCAAATTCGATCTGATAACTACCTGGAATCCACCCGGGGCCTCCTGGAACCCGTCCAATCACACCAACCAGTTCCAAAATATAATGCGGACCTGCTCAAGGCCTCAAATCACATCAAATAACATCGCAACAAGTTGCAACTCAATTAAATCCTTATGAACTTTGAAATTTCAAACTTCTACATTCGATGCCGAAACCTATAAAATCACATCTGATTGACCCCAAATTTAGCACACAAGTCACATTCAACATTATGAACTTGTTCCAACTTTCGGAATCGGAATACGACCCCAATATCAAAATTTCCACTTCCGGTTCAATTCCTCAAAACCTTCAAATTTCTATCTTTAGCCAAATGACTCCAAAATGACCTACGGACCTCCGAATTCAATTCTGATCGCGCTCTTAACACCAGAATCACCATAACGATCTATTCCCGGACTCGGAATCACAAACGAACATCAATAACACTGAAATGCACTTCAACCCAGACTTATGAAATTTTATCCAAAATACTAACTTCCACAATATGCGTTGAATTGCTCCCGGGTGGGCTTGACTGAAGATTAGGCGTTACAGGCCAAACGCCTGGCTAACCCCTGGCCACCCATGGTGTTAGGGCCAAAACTTCCCCCAAACGTCTGGGTAGACCAGGCTTTACAACCCAAACGCCTGGCTATAGCCAGGTTCACTCCTGTTTTGACTCTTGAGCGTATTTTTGATGTTTATGCATCCATTTAGCTCGGCTTCCATCTCCAATTCACCTACACATGAAATAGACTCCATTATTCTCAAATGAGGTGTATTTTTACCATTAACACACATAAAATTTAAGGCACATAATGCATTAAACAATGAATTCTAGCCACACATCAACACCCCACACATAAACATTTGCTCGTCCTCGAGCAATTAAACTACACCCATGAACACAACTTATTAAGAAAATCCCTTAACGCGTTACACCAAGAATTTTTAAAATAGTTTAAGCACAAAGGTGTGACATCCTCGCCTCAATAATCGACTCACATATACCATGCTTTATTCACAATTCACTCACTACTCTAACATAGAGGTCAACAACATTACCTTTCCCTCATGAATCATGTACCCTCACCAAATCAAAGAGCTAGTTCCACACACAATGAAATTAAAGAACACTTAGGAACTCAAGATAGAAAGAATTCACTCACTCTCAGAAATAATATTCATATACCACAAAAGATGCACCATAGGCTTGCCCGTAGTGTACTACTCTACTAATCGAGCTCATTCAGTCTAGGATCAAGTAGGGCTTTATTTGGTTGTAATGTAGGCTGCGGGACGAGTAGGATAAATTTAGATATAAGAGAGACTACACCTCCCTAAGCACTTTAATACATATACTTTAGCTTTCAACCTCAAACTTATATTAAGCCAAACTCCACCTTCACATCAATGCCATTGCCCCATACTTCTTTAAGAACAATTACATCAAGAGTCACCACTTGTCAAGGAATATATATATTTTACAACTNCTTGTAATGTGGTTGTCAAAGAAACAGGATTATAGGATCAACGAGGTTAACTACGATACATAACAATTAGGAGGGTAAAATATACATAGATGGATCAATAAATAAATGCCTATATCACATCCAAGACTGAACAAAACTACTATTTCACTTTGCACACACACGGGGCAGGTTCTAGACATCAAATGCAATGTACAGAATAACATACAAACCTCACACACACATGGCACATAACTCACTTAGGATTGGATCTATCACGACACTCCAGTCAAAGCAGTTAAGCAAATTTAAGGATCCACGATTTAAGGTATTTATCCTAGAGTCAAAAAATTAAGCCTAAGCGTCACAACCAAAGTACTGACTATTCTCAAGGCATCACAAAGTTACGAGATATTGCTGCGATTAATTTCTCAACCATCTGGTTCCTACTCCTAAAAATTAAAAACTACCTACACCCGGTTTAATTAAAAACCCTTGGAAAAGAACCGCGGTCCAAAGAAAAACCAATGGGAAATTACTACACTACCTAAAACAAAAATCTTTTTGGTATTTTCTCTAGACTTACTTCCCTTAAGAAAACTGTCTAGGAGATCTATCGTCGGGAAGAGTCCACATATTTCTAATTTTTTTTTTCTTTATATTTTTTTCTACCTAAAATAAGAATACTAATAGAAAAAGCTTCAAAACTTACAAAAAAAGAAAAACTTACTAACAGGAAAAGCTAAAACTACTAACAAGAAAGCACACTAAACACAACAAATCACAACAAATATGTACAACACCCCACACTTAAATCATGCAGTGTCCTCAGTGCATCACATATAGACAAAACAAGAAATAAAAGTAAGGTGCAAGAAACTCCCTGATCAAGCAGCGTCGTCATCCTCTCCATTAGTTTTGCTTTCCATGCTCCTTCGAAAAAACGCTTGAATCACTATATGCCTCCACTTTGAACTTATGAATGGGACCCCAAGTTTTGATTCTGCTCTATGATCATGCTCCTGGGGTGGTGGAACGAATCTGACTGGACCAATAAAATAATGTAGTAATTGCGCTTCTTGGCCTTTCGATGAGATGTGTATTCCCGACTTTCTGGCAAGAAAAATTCCAGAATGTAGGCATCTTGTTCCTTATTCCTTGGCTCCTCAAGTTGTTCGGATGACTCTATTTTCATATCATCATCCAAACACAATGTGAAAAAAATACTTGGAGTGTGTACCAATGCTATCAACACCCTCAACACTACTGACACTAGGTTCAACAAAATACGTATAATCAATTTCCTTTGTTAACTTTAGTATCATTTCTACCACATTGACATCCTCAAAATCTAGTCTGCTTCATTGTTGGTGTTCTACTCTGGCCTTCTCCACTAGCACCTTATATACGTCATCATCCATGGGTGGCAGTTGTTTCAATTCCAACCTGGGTGGTTCTTCAACAGAGGGCCTGGCCGGCGGGCTCTCTCTCTTCTCTAAGTGTAATGACTCAAACTCGAGAGCCCTCGGCCAGACCCCTTTTCCTTCAAGTTCTAACACCCAGTCTGCCAGTTCTTCGCCGTCCATATCATCTAGATCCATCAAACATTCAGTCAAAGGGTCCCCAACAGTCAGTGACGCATCATCTTCTTCTGGGATCACGTTCACAGCATCAATAAGAGAGCAGTTGGCGAACTCACTTGGTAGCCTCATAGACTTCTGCACATTGAACGTGATTTCTTCATCATTGAGCCTCATCTTAAGTTCACCAGTCTCACAGTCGATGAGGGCTCTGCCTGTGGCCAAGAATGGCCTTCCCAAGATTATGGGAATTTCCTCATCCACTTTACAATCTAGTATCACAAAATCAGCAGGAAACACAAACTTCCCCACTTGCACCAACACATTATCCAGAATGCCTGACGGTCTATTTACCATCTTGTCAACTAGCTGCAATGGTAGCGGCATCAGATTAATGCTGGCCCCCAAGTCACATAGAGCTTTGGCGAAAGATAAGTTTCCAATGGTACAAGGAATTATAAAACTCCCTGGGTCAGACAACTTTTCAGCAATAGGACGCGTCATCACCGCACTACAAGTCTGAGTAAGGGTGACAGTAGCCAGATCTTGGAAGTCAAATTTTCTGGATATCAAGTCCTTCATCATTTTAGCGTAACCAGGCATTTCCTTTAGCACATCAATCAATGGGATATTTACTTGTATTTGCTTTAGCATGTCCAAGAACTTTTGGTACTGTTCATCCTTTTGGTATTTGGCCAACCTCTGAGGGAATGGAGCTAGCGGTCTCTTTTTCCAAGTGATTTGGGACTTTCCTTTCTCAGCCACCACCTCAACTACCGGCTCCTGGGCTATCTCCACTTCTTTTTCAGCCTCACTCTGCGTACTGGGTTCTCCTTCAGTGGGTTTCACTGTTACCTTGGTCAAGTTTGTTCAATCATCAAGTTCAATCGGCATGGGTACCAGTGTCTCGGCCTACCTGCTTTCACGAGCCATCTCCAGTTCCAAGTCTAAGTCTTTGCCATTGCAGAGACTCACTGCCATCAGCTGCCTTGGCCCTGGTCCATAGGATTTACCTGAGTATCTGCAGGTAAAGTCCCACGAGGACGATTGTTCACTGCCATATATATCTGGCCCAACTGTACTTCAATATTTTTAATAGCTGCATCATGTACATATACTCTCTCACTAATTTTTGCATTTGACCCAATAACCTGCTGCATCATAGCTTTCAACCTGGAGAACCCATCTTCTTGCCTTTCCCCCTTGTTGATGTTGAGAAGGGTAGTATGCTTGTTGTTAATTCTGATGGTTATAACTTTGTAGCCTCTAATATGGTGATGCATTACCTTGTGGTCTCATGACACCCATGTTTCCACTGTTTTGCTGTTGGTGAGGTGGTCTATACGGTTGAACTTGCTGACCCTAGTTCTGCCCCTCGTCTCTGGCTTCCATAATTTGACACATAATTCATGTTTTCTGGATGAGGAGGGTGATCACATTCTGCATTCCACTGAATACCAAATGGTTGACTAATGCAAGATGTGCATAAGCCCCCATTGGATGTGTACCTGCTACTTTTGCCGTGATTCCTCCACCTTCTTAGTTAATATGCTCATCTGTGTTATCAAGGTGGCCACATTCTCTGCAATAGTATTGGATGGATGAAAGGGCACTGAGTGAACGGCATGAATAATGGCTGCATTTCTGGTAGTCCATCCTCAATTCTGCGCCATTTTATCAAGCAAGATTTGACTTTATCTCCATGTTTTTTTCAAGAATGCTCCACCAGCTGAAGCATCAACATTTTCCTTTACAGTATCAGCCAGACCCATATAAAACTGCCCCAACATCTGCTCAGGAATACCATGGTGTCGACAAATAACCAGCATTCCCATAAATCATTCCCATGTCTCCTGTAATGTTTCAACTAGTTTCTGTCTGAAGCTCAAGATTTCATCAATTTGTTGAGCTGTCTTGTTGGGTGGATGAAATTTGTTCACGAACTGCTTAACTAACTCCTCCCATGTGGTAATGGATTTGATGGGGAGTGAGTTTAGCCAAGTCTGGGCTGCTCCAGCCACTGAGAATGGAACAACAACAGTTTTATTGCCTCCTGAGTGACATTTGGCTGCTTCTGTGTTTTTCAAATCGACAGGAAGTTCTTCTAATGCTGTTGGGGGTCTTCGATGTATGACCCTGAGAATAGTCCCTTGTTCTGCAACAAGTGCAGCATATTATTTGTAATCTGGAAAGATTCAGCCTGTATTTGAGGGACTAGTATTGCATATGCCAAATTCTCTGATGTGGTTGTGCCCAGTCATATAAAGGATCCTCTGCCCCTATCTACGCAACTGGGTCTACCATATCATCCCCATTATTGTTCCTATTGTTTGGATCTTCCATGTTGGGTTCGAGTTGTTAAATTGATGGTTGCTATTTGCTTTTCCGGTTGGCCCGGTTTAGGGCCTTGAAAACTTTCTCGGGGTCTGATAAGGCTTCAAGTACTTCACCAGTTCTCGATGAGTTTCTAGGCATGCACCTGTACAACCAAGTTAGCAAACGTTAAACTTTCAATGTATAAATGAAAATTGAAGAAAATTGACTATATTTCAGAATTTTGTATTTCTTCCATCTCCAATTGATAACACCGTTAACTCCCCGGCAACGGCGCTAAAATTTGATCACGCTCAACTTTGTCTTATAAATAGACTAAACGGGCGTTGCAAATATAATTAGGTTATTAAGCCCAGAGTCGATCCCACAGGGAGTTAACATACCAAGCAAGTTGTCAGAATATAAACTTTCACTTAATCAACTTTCTCAAAAATTATGAATATCACTTGGTGGTGTTTTTACTACTTCTGCTCAACAAAATTAATAAACTAAAGATTAACTAACAATGAGGTGTAAACAATTGTAATAAAGGTCTAAGATTATGGTTTCCCCCGTCGGTGAACTTCTTTCTTGGATACTTCCTATAGTTTGATTAGTTGTCTCTATCAATCATGAGCACTCTAGCTACCATAAATCTCTCTCAAGTAATTATGATAATTTACTAGACGGACTCTTTCAAGTTACTCTAGTTAGATTGCATTACAGCTCACTTTAGATTGCACCCATGGTATCGTTATTTCTAATCCAACCTCTAAACCCTCGGCTATGACTTTCGTCTATACTCCGGGAGTGGTGTTGTTCAAAAAACTACCTAAATATGCACACTCTCTCAAGTAGATACATAATAAATAGGCACAACTAGTTGAGGGCCCTTCAATCAACTACAACGAGAATGTAGTTGAACAAATAGAGATTAACAACCAAGCAAAACTATATTAATATCACAATAAGTTCATCCCAACGGGTTCCACCAAAACCTTAGATTAAATAAATTAGATACTCATGATAGTAGTAATCAACTCCAAAATAACTTGCATAATTAAATTACAGAGTAAGGAATAAAGGATGTAAAAATAAATGTTTTGATCTTCTGAGTAGTGTTCCACGATCTCCTCTTGTCTCTAATCGCAAAAGTTCTTCAAAGTTGTGTTTTTGGGTCTATTTATATGTTTTGGGACAAACCCTAAATGTGTAGGATACTTCTAGTCAAACCGGGAAACACTTAAAGCCTTTAAAACTTGGATTGGGCTAGCTGAGGACCAGGCATTACAGGCCAAACGCCTGGCTAATGCCTTGCCACCCGTGGCGTTAGGGCCCAAACGCCCCCCAAACGCCTGGCTAGGCCAGCCTTTACAGCCCAAACGCCTAGCTATAGCCAGGTTCACTCCTTTTTTGACTCTTGAGCGTATTTTTGACATTTATGCATCCATTTAGATCGGCTTCCATCTCCAATTCACCTACACATAAAATAGACTCCATTATTCTCAAACAAGGTGTATTTTTACCATTAACGCACATAAAATGTAAGGCACATAATGCGTTAAACCATGAATTCTAGCCACACATCAGTCATCCAAAACCCGCTCCGAACATACGCTCAAGTCCGGAATCATCATACGAACCTGGTGGAACCTTCAAAACCTGATTCTGAGGTCATTTACTCAAAAATCCAATCTCAGTCAATTCTTCCAACTTAAGGCTTTCGAAATGAGAATTTTATTTCCAATTCGACTCCGAACTTCCTGAAATTCAATTCCGACCACGGCTACAAGTCATAATACCTTAAATGAATCTGCTTATGGCCTTAAACTACCGAATGACGCGCTAGAGTTCAAAACGACCGGCCGGGTCGTTACAATCTCTCCCGCTTAAACATATGTTCGTCCTCGAACGTGCTAAGAACTGATTTGGAGGTATCTAAAATCGCCGCTAACACTTCGTGCACCTACCTATGCTACCTCCACTCAGTTGAGCACATTAGCTCGATCAATCTGAAGATATCTTCTTTTATCCATATAATAAGCTCATAATCTAGTTCCAACTCCCGAAATTCTCTTCCAGGCCTGTTTCCAATCACTACACGAGGTATCATGAACACCGAATCAATCACTACACGAGGTACCAGAACATGATTGCATACCTTAGATGAATTAGCACCATACACCGTATAATTCATCATTTAACCATAATGATATTCCCTGATCTTAATAGTCAAAATTCCCCGAAGATGCTCCCAGTACATCTTATGACATATATATAGGTCTTGCTATAACGCTAATGATATCACCACAACGGAGGAGGTGTGTAGAAATTTACAACCAACTGCAGGGTTAACCAATCATTGAATCTCTCCTCTTGACTAGAATCATCACCTCATTATGAACAAAATAATGGTACGTGTTCTTTAATATACTTCACTTAATCTTATCGCACTGATCCCTGGTCCAATAATCTCGTCTCACCTAGTATTAACTGCTCAGGCAACAAGTCACCCCAGACATGACCAACAATCTTACATGATGCCACATCGTGCCAATAAGACATAACTCGAACATGATAGATAAAGAAATGACTTAAAAAAGTACTACACATCTCACACAACTATTATGAACTTTTCTCAGAAAATAGAAAGCAAAACACAAGAAAATAGAGATAGCGAACCGTACTCAACATCACACTATTGCGGCGCGCAACCCGATCCAAATAAGAGGCCCGTGGCGACGTGCCACCTGATCCAAATAACATAACCGTGGCGGCGTGCCACCCGATCCAAATAACATAATTGTGGCAGCATGCCACCTGATCCACACATAAATTTCACATAAGGAGATACACACCGAGCTGAATTCCTCATTACCACAAAATATCGAATATCAGTCACAAGCATTCTAAGTGCATAATACCATCCTTGG
>ML424939.1:4331-44035 GCA_005239525.1 Nicotiana knightiana
TAGCTAGCGTAACTTGAGAGAGTGCGTCTAGTAAATTATCATAATTACTTGAGAGAGATTTATGGTAGATAGAGTGTTCATGATTGATAGAGACAACTAATCAAACTATAAGAAGTATCCGAGAAGGAAGTTCACCGACGGGGGAAACCATAACCTTAGACCTTTATCATAATTGTTTACAACACATTGTTAGTAATTGTTAGTTATGATTATTGTTAGTAGAATTAGTAAAACATCACCAACTTATATTAAAAAGTCTTGAGAGAATTGATTGAGTAAAAGTTGCATATTTCTAAAGCCTTGATTGATACGTAAATTCCCTGTGGGATCGACTCTGGGCATAATAGCTCGGATTATATTTGCAACGCCCGTTTAGTCTTTTATTAGACATAGTTGAGCTTGATCACAACGCCCTTTTAGTTCTCATACAACTACACAGGAGAGAAGTACTCATTCTACATTGGCTTTTGCTGCTGAAATGGAAGGAGTAAAAAGGAATTATCAGGAAGAACCTAGATCTGCTGGGAGGAGGGATCCAAAAGGAGGTGGGGTTCCTCATGCTCTACATAAGAGTGCTCAGGCACATAATCTAAACCCACACAGGCTGGACCATTCCATTATTGACACCTCAAATCATCCTCCAGACACTCGGTCAGGGGAGGATACCAATATATCAGTGAGCTATCATTAAACAACTGGCTAAAAGTAAAAGCAAAGGCAGCTTCTGAGTTCTCCATTCGGATACCAGAACCAAAAAATAATCCAAGCTAGAAGAAAATAAGAGCAATGAGAAGGAAAAATTCAAAAATGACATCAACATTGAAAAATCAAATACATGACTCTGACACAAAATACCCTGAAGATGATGAACACATCCAATCTGAGGATGAACCTGTGGAACCAGGGGATTGGTCGGAAGAAGAAAATGATCATAATGATCAACTTTGTGAACTTCTCATTGAAGTTATAAGTGGATAATCTGATAAACAGGAACTCATCATAACATAAAACCTATCACCCAGGATGAGACCATCACAAAGAGTTACCAGAAGTAAAATATGACGACCCAAACTGATGGGCCGCGACAGGCACCCGGTACCTTACTCAACCGAGTACCAACGTAACGTATCTTTCATATCATACTATCATAGCTAAATGAAACTGAAAGGCTGCTGTGAGATAACTAGAATTAAACATGAGGGAACACTCTACATAGGACGACCTAACATGTTATACAAACTTATACATATGCCATACGGGCTTATAAAGCCAAACTGGTCACTCGTACACTGAACATAGGCCGACAAGGCCATACAATATTTCATATACATAGAATATGTATACAAGCCTCTAAGAGTACATAAAATTCATAAGGCCGGAACAGATCCCCGATATACCAATCAATACGTGTCGAATGCATACCGACCAAATAGGGAACTCCGGAGCAAACGGAGCGCACCAACACCTTTTCATGAGCTGATAGCTTACTTGTAGGGCTCTCAATTTGTCTATCGAGACCTGCATGTATGAAATACAGTATCCTCAGGAAAAGGAACATCAGTACAAATAATGTACTGAGTATGTAAGGAATGAAAATCAATAAATAATAGACACGAGATAAACATGGAGTAAAAGACTTAACATGTATGTCTGAATAACTATGTGAATCATTAATATTTATAATGTCATGCATAAGCATGTAAATGTCATACCATGCATAGGTATATGCGTTCATAACATTATCAAGCCTCTGAGGGCATCCCATCATATCATCTCGGCCACTGTGGGCAAATCATCAACGTATACCAGCTGATCAGGTGGTGGTGTGTATATAATGTCATAACCTTTCCCATATCCCATATACGTAGAATATACATATATACGCGTATATAACAATATCTGGTCATGGGTCAATGTAAATGAATGCAATGTATGAGAAGTACGTCAATAAAATCTCTCAGAATGTCATAAGACCATTATGCCTTTAATTAATATCATGAAATAAACTTTATCAACTTATGTATTTTCTTAGACCCATGAACATACAATAGAATAATAAGACATATTGGAACCAAGAACATGGTAAGCTCTAGTATTTCTATAAATAGAGTCATTTATGGAAGTTGTGCATTTGCTTGTTTCGTTTGTATCGTATGGATCATGCCAAAAAGAAAGAAGAGATAACCTTAACACACCTGAGCCAATTCTCTTGACAATCCCTCTAACACACGTCAATTGTGACAACATGTAACAACGGATCAAAGTAGTGGAAAATCCGTATATTATTCTTGAGAAAGATTGCACTGTACTCCCTTAGAATCGCAAAATCCCGTTGCTATTATGCTAAGAAGTTTCGTATGAATTCTTGTTGCTCACGTTACATTCATATATGTTCTTTGATGAAATCTTACTGAAGATTGTTACTTATAGATGGGATGTAAGCATCTCTATTCTATATATAATAGAAGCCTTTTTGTGAATTTGAGAGACTTTTATGGCTTAGCCAAGAGTCCCTCTAAAGGTGCCACCTAATAATGTAAGTAAAGAGTCACTAATTAGATTTTGAATCTCACTTCCCTTGTTGCCACATTGACACCTTAAGCTTATCCAATAATCTTCATTAATTATCCATCAATCTTATGGTTAACTCATTAATCTCCCACTAATCAATAATTAATCAATTACTCACATAATTAAGAATTATCTCTAATTACTTAAAATACTACTCACTTTTAACATAAATTATACACCTCACTATCATGGTCATGCGGTACCTTGTATGACACTAGTCCATAAATACCGAGTATTATAGCTTGGACTGTATTTTATCCCAAATTGTCAAACTTCGACGAAATTCATTTTCTTCGATTTGCTTACCCTCTCACTGTCACGAATTTACTTATCACTTGTTTGAAATAGCATAATACTTATAATCTCAAAATAATATTGTCCTTGAACTGATGTCAATTATCTTATGACAATTCAACGTACAATACTATATGGTGTAACATCGTCGTAATATGATTATGCGTGGCATAACATCATCGTAATATAATACTGCGGAGCGTAGCATCGATGTAATACTGCAGGGCGTAACATAAAACAAATGTAGCCACCAATATAAGACTAAAATCCACAACCCCATCAAAGGCTCAATGCTTAGTACACATATATGGAATGCAAGAAGTATTAGGACCTTAGGAGTTATTGAAAGACTAAGAATCTTAAAGCAACTTCACCAACTATAACTTATTTCTATCCTTGAATCCTTCATGAATAACATTCACATCAACTACTTTAGACTTCAACTCTCTATGCATCAAGCAACTTCCAATGTCAATGACAAAATTTGGGTATTCTAGGATAAAGAATTCATTTCTAAGGTTCTAGATTCTGATGAACAACAAATATCTATGGATATGAAACATGTGAAGGATGGAAATATTTTTTACCTGATATTCATCTATGCCAAATGCAAACCAGTAATGAGGAGACCCTTATGGTATGTCTTGAGACATAAATCTTCCATATACATGTTACATATCACGATTTCGTACGTTAAAGTTTCTTCTTCAGATAGTTGATGTAGACTCGAGGATGAGATTATCTTGAGGTTATAAGCATTTATGACTTTTATAACAAGCGATAAGTAAGTGCCGTGAAGGTTAAAGAGTAAAATAATCAAAGAAAATGAGTTTCGTTGAAGGTTACCAATTTGGAATATAATACGGTCTGAGCCATAATACCCGATATTTATGGACTAGTGCCATACAAGGTAACCCATGGCCATGATAGTAGGGTACATGAAGTGTGTTAGGTAAGTATTATTTTAAGTAATTTGAGATAATTCTTAATTATGTGAGTAGTTGGTTAATTGTTGGTTACTGGGGGAAATAACAAACTAATTAAGGATTAGTGGGTGCTGAATTAAGGCTTTGGATAACCCTCAACGTGGCAGCCCCCATTCCAAAATTGGGACTCCTATATTATAATTGAAAGGTGTCACTACTGAGTAGATTATGTGGCTTAGTCATTACTATGTGGGGCCCACAACATTTAAGGCATAAAACCTCTGTAACTCAAAGAGAGGTCTTATATCAAAGTGTTAGGAAACTTATCTTCATCAAGGATTCAACCAAAATTCCTTATCATCTTAGCAAGTGACATTTTTGTAATTCTAAGTAAGTCCGGTATAATCTTTCTCAAAAATATCATACAAAATTTTCCAATTCCGATCTTGCCGTCATGTTTTTTGTCGCGATTATCGTGGGTTAGAAGGATTGTAAAGAAAATTGGTTCAGGTATGTTAAGTCTATCTCTTATTTCTTTTTGGAATGATCCATACGATACAAACGAAACGAACAAATGCATAACTTTCATAAACGACTCTATTCATAGAATTACTAAGGATGCCTATGTTCTTGATTTCCCATATGAATTATCATTATATCTTCTGTTCATGGGTCTCAGAAAAATACGTAGTTGATAAACTTATCCAAAAGGTATAATAATCTTATAACATTCTGAGAAAACCTTATTAACGTATTTCTTATGCCTTTCATTCATTTATACATGTACATTGGTCCATGGTTAGATGGCATTATATACGCATATATTATATGTATATGGGACATGGAAAAATGTTATCTCATTATATACACACTACCACGTGATCGACTGGTATATGTTGATGATTTTTCCCACAGTGGCCGAGATGATATGATGGGATGCCCTCAGAGGGTTGATGATGTTATGACCACTTATTCCTATGCATGACACGACATTTATACGCATGTGCATGAATTATAAATGTTTTAGGATTTACAAAGCTATTTAGACTTACATGCGGAATTCTTTATTCCATATTTCATCTATGTCTCTTATGTAATAATTTTCATGCTTTACATACTCAGTACATTATTCGTACTGACGCCCTATTTCCTGGGGCATATGTTTCATTCCTATAGGTGTAGGTAGACAAGCTGACGGTCCCCCTTCTTAGGATCCTTGATGAGCTAGTGTTGGTGTGGTCCACTTGATCCGGAGCTGCTTTGATTTTGGTACGATATGCTTGTATACATATATGGGTATGACGAGGCCCAGTCCCGTCTTTGTACAATTGTATATTCTGTTAGAGGTCTGCAGACAGTTATGTATAGTTGGATAGTATGTGGCCTTGCCGGCTTCCGGTTTTGCATATATAGTTGTCTATAGTAGCCTTGCCGGCTCGCCCTACGTATTCCGTACATATATGTATATATTTCTTTTGGACATGTTTTCCTCACACCTGTTATTCTCGTAATTCAACAGATGTTATTCATGTTTATATCTTAGTCGCATGCTTAAAGGTGTTAGACAGGGAGGACTCGGGCACCCATCATGACCCATCGGTTTGGGTCGTGACAAAAGTGGTATCAGAGGAGTTCTGTCCTAGGGTTGTCTACAGACCGTGTCTAGTAGAGTCTTGTTTATGGGTTTGTTGTGCACCACACTTATAGACAGGAGGCTACAGGACATATAGGATGTTATACTGTCTTCTTATCTTAGATCGTGCGATATAGAAATTCATGTTCCTAACGATACGTTATATTTTTAACGATTCCTCCAAAGACTACATCTGCACAGAAGGGTAAGTTCATGGCTCGTGAGACTACTAGTCGAGCGCCATGAGTTTCCAGGGCTCGGGGAGAGTCTCATAGTGAGATTCCATCTCAGACTTCACATACCCCTCCCTCTCTAGAAGAGCTCTGAGGGGCACTATCTTTAGTGCCTGCCTCTGTACATCCAACTCCTCAGCCAGATGCACTGGGTCAGGAGATGAGATATGTTATTCAACTATTAACTCGATTAGTAGACGCATAGGCTTGGCGTCAGGAAGTAGACATTGGTCATGCAGATAGGTCCGTCTGTGTAAGGGTTCGTGATTTCATTAATTTGGACCCTCTAGCATTCACTGGGTAGATCCAAATGAAGACCCTCAGGTATTTATCGATTTAATACAGAGGACTTTGAGGGTAATAAAGGCCACTGCGACTGAGTCAGCTGAGCTAGCTTCATATAGACTCCAAGACGTTGCAGTTATTTGGTACGATTCTTTGGAATTGTCCAGAGGTGAGGATGCCCCTCCAGCAGTATGGCAGGAGTTTACATCTTTTCTTCGTCATTATCTGCCACTAGATCTTAGACGGGCCAAAGTTGATAGGTTATTGACCCTTCGGCAGGGTAACATGAGTGTTCTGGAATACAGTCTTCAGTTTGACTCGTTGCTAGGTATGCTCCAACTATTGTATCAAATATGGAGGATCGGGTTCACCA
The DNA here is from genome assembly GCA_005239525.1 of Nicotiana knightiana. Taxonomy (NCBI): domain Eukaryota; kingdom Viridiplantae; phylum Streptophyta; class Magnoliopsida; order Solanales; family Solanaceae; genus Nicotiana; species Nicotiana knightiana. Next base: position 10,647 of record ML424939.1, read on the forward strand.
GTTCGTGATAGGGTTAGAGCTATACTTGCTTAATAATTGTATGTTAGTCTCAGATTAGTCAGACATGGATATTTCTCGTATTCAAGCATATGCTCAGGGTGTAGAGGAGCATAAGCAGAAAGAGAGGGCCGATCGTGAGCATGATAGGGACCAAAATAAGAGAGCAATATCTTCGGGTCCTTATGGTGAGTTATGAGGTGGTCAGAGATAACAATACCTAAGGTATCCAGCCCATCCATCAGCTAGCGCACCCCCTCAGTTTGCCGGTAAGAGATTTGATTGTTCCACATATTCAGGTCCTGGTCAGAATTCCAGGGCCTCAAGTTCTCAATATAGGGGTGAGTCAAGTCAGATGAGTCTTCCCTTGCCACGATGTGCTTAGTGTGGTAAGCAGCATGCTGGGCAGTGCCGTATGGGGTTGGGTATTTGTTATACTTATGGTTATCTAGGCCACGTTATGAGGGATTGTCCGACGAGAGGTGACATAAGCATAGTTCAACTAGCGAGATCTAAAGCTGGTTTATCATCATCAGTACGCCCCTAAGCAAGGTTCACAAGCACCGATCGGTCGTGGTAGAGGCAAAGGTGGAACATCTAGCTCGAGCGGTCCTCGGAACTACATTTATGCATTAGCAGGATGACATGATCAAGAATCATCACCCGATGTTGTTATAGGCATATTATCAGTCTCCTCATATGATGTATATGCGCTGATTGACCCAGGTTCCACCTTATCATCTGTTACTCCATTGGTTTCTTGTATTTTTGGAATAAAACCTGAGTTGGTTAAGCCTTTTGAGGTGTCCAATCCTGTTGGGGATCCAATGATATCTAGGCGGGTATATAGAGGTTGTATAATAGTAGTTCACAGTCGATCTACAGTAGCGGACCTAGTCGAGTTAGATATGGTAGAATTTGATGTTATAATGGGTGTGGATTGGTTGTCTTTTTGTCATGCCAACATTGATTGTAGATCGAAGATGGTCCAATTCCAATTTCCAAGGGACCCTATTTTGGAATGGAAAGGTAATACGGCATCACCGAGAGGTAGATTTATTTCCTATATCAAGGCAAAGAAGATGATTAGAAAGGGCTATATTTATCACTTAGTTCGGGTTCAGGATGTGGAAGTAGAGTCACCAACCATTTAGTTCATCCCCGTGGTTAATGAGTTCCCCGATGTTTTCCCGATAAGCTTCAGTGTCTTCTGCCAGAGTGAGAAATCGAGTTTGCTATTGACCTACTACCGGATACTTAACTAATATCCATTCCTCCCTATAAAATGTCCCTCTCAAGATAAAAGAGTTGAAGGAACAACTGAAGTACTTGATTGAAAAAGGATTTATCAGACCTAGTATATCACCGTGGGGAGCACATGTCTTATTTGTGAGGAAGAAAGAAGGTTCATTGCAGATATATATTGATTATAGACAGTTGAATTAGGTGAAGATCAAAAATAAGTACCCACTCCCGAGGATTGATGATTTATTTGATCAGTTGCAAGGTGTCAAGTATTTCTCGAAGATAGACTTGAGGCCCGGATACCATCAAGTAAGGGTTAAGGAGAAAGTATTCCGAAGACAGCTTTAAGGACAAGATATGGGCATTTTGAGTTTCGTGTTATGTCATTCAATTTGACAAATTCCCCAGCAGTATTCATGGAGTTGATGAACTGTACCCTTTTTATATATGTTTTTAATTGTATTTATTGACGATATATTTATGTGTTCTCATTCGGAGACTGATCATGCCGATCATTTGCTTATTGTGCTCAGAGTTCTACAAAAAGGGAAGTTTTATGCAAAATTCTCTAAGTGTGAATTCTGATTGAACTATGTAGCTTTCCTTAGGCATATTGTTTCGGGTGAGGGTATCCGAGTTGACACACAAAATATTGAGGAAGTAAAAACTTGGCCTAGACCCACGACACCGACGGAGGTTCGTAGTTTTCTCGGTTTGGTAGGTTATTACAGGAGATTTGTAGAGGGATTTTCTTCTCTTTCAGGACCTTTGGCAAAGTTGACTCAAAAGGGAGCAAAGTTTCAATGGACTGATGCTTTCGAATGGAGTTTCCAGGCATTTAAGGACAGACTAACTTCAACACCGGTTCTAACACTCCTAGAGGGAAATGATGGTTATGCTATCTATTGTGACGCTTCGGGCGTTGGATTGGGTTGTTTACTGATGTATCATGGTAAGTTTGTAGCTTATGCTTCTAGACAACTAATAAAGCACGAGAAGAATTACCCGATCCACGATTTAGAGTTAGCCGCGGTGATGCATGCACTAACTATGTGGAGGTACTACTTTTATGGCATTCATGTTGTATCTATACAGATCATAAGATCCTCCAGTATATCTTCAAGCAAAAGAAAATAAATTTACATCAAAGGAGATGGTTGGAGCTATTTAAAGACTATGACCTTGATATTTTATACCATTCGGGGAAGGCGAACGTAGTAGCCGATGCCCTCAACCGTAGATATATGGGTAGCATATCATATTTACTGCTAGAGAAGAGGGGAATAGCCCATGAGATTCATAAGCTAGCCTGTCTTGGAGTTCGATTATTGGATTCATGTGATACCAGAATTACTATTTAGGACACGACAACATCCTCTTTAGTAACTGAAGTGAAGAAACGCCAATACGAGGATCCTGTGTTAGTTCATTTGGAGAAGACACCATTTGAGATAATAAAAAATGGGATCCTCAGATATCGAGGACGATTATGTCTCCTGAATGTTGCAGGGCTGCATCGACAGGTCATGGGAGAAACTCACTATTCTCGTTATTCCATTCATCTAGGAGAAACAAAGATGTATCATGATAGGGAAATATATTGGTGGGACAAATGAAAAAGGATATAGGAGAGTTCATTGCTTAGTTCCCTAGCTGTCAGCAGGTCAAAATGATCATCAAAAACCCTGTGGATTATTGCAGGCTATAGAGATTCTGAATTGGAAGTGGGAGGGTTTCAATATGGATTTCATCGTAGGCTTATCTCGCACCCAACGTAAGTTCGATTCTATATGGGTGATTGTTGATAGACTTACAAAATCAGCCCTTTTTTCCCGTTAGGACTACATATTATGCAAAGTATTATGAAAGGATTTACATTAAGGAGATAGTACGACTGCATGGTGTCCATATATCTATTATATCAGATATAGGATCTCAGCTTACAACTAATTTCTAGAGGTCCTTCCAAAAGGGATTGGGGACTCAGGTAAGTCTTAGTACAACATTTCATCCCCAGACAGACGGACAGGCTGAGTGTACTATTCAGACACTTGAGGATATGTTACGGGCTTGTGTGATAGACTTCAACTGTAGCTGGGATGTTCATCTGCTGCTTATTGAGTTCGAGTATAATAATAGCTATCATTCCAGTATTCAAATGGCTACATACAAAGCTCTTTATGGATGGAGGTGTAGTTTGCCTATATGATGGTTCGATGTTGGGGAAACTATGTTAGTAAGACAAAAATTGGTACAACAGGCAATCGATAAAATTAAGCTTATATAGGAAGGGCTATTAGCAACTCAAAGCCGTCGGAAGTCTTATGCGGATAATCAACGGCGAGACTTGGATTTTCAGGTTGATGATTGGGTATTCCTAAAGGTATCACCGATGAAAGGAATTATGAGGTTCGGTAAGAAAGGAAAACATAGACCTCATTACATTGGACCATATAAGATCATTCGCAAGGTAGGCCAGGTAGCATATGAGTTAGACTTGCCTTCTAACTTGGAGTCTGTAAATCCTGTCTTTCACGTGTCTATGCTTCATAAATGTATTACAGATCCTTCAAGGGTCGTGTTAGTTGACGATATTCAGGTCACAGAGCAGCTATCATCTAAGGAAACTCCCATTGCTATATTAGACAAACATATTCGGAGATCGAGGACTAAAGATGTAGCTTCGGTGAAAGTACTTTGGAGAAACAATAATGTGGAAGAAATGACTTGGGAAGCTGAAGAAGACATGATGTCTAGGTATCCTCACTTATTTCCTCTTCTAGAAAAGGATCCTACTGAGACATCACAGCCTTAACGCACGTGTATAGATTCTTGTATTAGTTATTATCATTGGACGTGTGAGGCCATTGTCGTGAGTGATAATTATGACAATATGTGGCATTTAATTATTGAGTTCTCTACATGAAGAATTTATAGTAGTACTGTTACAAAGGAAACTCTGCCTAAAATTATATGGGTCCCGAGAAGCTAAACATTTGAGGACGAATGTTTCTGGGGGAGGGGGGGGGGATGTTACATCTCGCGATTTCGTACGGTAAAGTTTCGTATTTAGATAATCGACGTAGACTCGTGGATGAGATTACCTTGAGGTTATAAGCATTTATGCCATTTATAACAAGTGATAAGTAAGTGCCGTGAAGGTTAAAGGGTAAACGAATCAAAGAAAATGAGTTTCGTTGAAGGTTGTCAATTTGGGATATAATATGATCCGAGCCATAATACCCGGTATATATGGACTAGTGTCATACAAGGTACCACATGATCATGATAGTAGGGTACATAAAGTGTGTTAAATAAGTAGTATTTTAAGTAATTTGAGATAATTCTTAATTATGTGAATAATTGGTGAATTATTGGTTAATGGGGGAATTAACAAATTAATTAAGGATTAGTGGGTGCTTAATTAAGGTTTTGGATAAGCCTTAACGTGGCAGCCCCCATTCCAAAACTGTGACTCTTACATTATAATTGAAAGGTGGCACAATTGAGTAGATTATGTGGATTAGTCATTAGCATTTGGTCCCCACACCATTTAAGGCATAAAACCTATGTAATTCAAAGAGAGGTCTTATATCAAAGTGTTGGGCCATGGATCTTCAGCAAGGATTCAACAAAAATTCCTTATCATCTTAGTACGTGACATTTTTGCGATTCTAAAAGATTCCGGTATAATCTTTCTCAAGAATATCATACGGACTTTTCCTACTCCAATCTTGTCATCACGTGTTTTATCGCAATTATCGTGGGCTATAGGGATTGTCAAGAAAATCGGTTCAGGTATGTTAAGGCTATTCCCTCTTTCTTTTTGGCATGATCCATACGATACAAACAAAACGAGCAAATGCACAACTTTCATAAACGACTCTATTCATAGAATTACTAAGGATGGCTATGTTCTAGATTTCCCATGTGAATTATCATTATATCTTCTATTCATAGGTCTCCGAAAATACGTAGTTGGTAAAGTTATCCAAAAGGTATAGTAGTATTATAGCATTCCAAGAAAGTCTTATTAACATATTTCTTATGCATTTCATTCGTTTATACATGTACATTGACCCATGACCAGATGGCGTTATATACACGTATATTATATGTATATTATATGTATACGTACCATCACGCGATCGGCTGGTATATGTTGATGATTTGGCTCACACTGGCCGAGATGATATGATAGGATGCCCTCAGAGGCTTGATGATGTTATGAACACCTATACCTATGCATGACATGACATTTATACGCACGTGCATGACATTATAAATGTTTCAGGATTTACAAAGCTATTTAGACTTACATGCAGAATTCTTTATTCCATGTTTCATCTTTTTATTTTATGTACTGATTTTCATTCCTTACATACTCAGTACATTATTCGTACTGACTCCCTTTTTCCTAGGGCAGGCGTTTCATGCCTATAGGTGCAGGTAGGCAAGCTGACGGTCCCCATTCTTACGATCCTTGATGAGCTAGAGTTGGCGTGCTCCACTTGATCCGGAGCTGCTTTTGATTTGGTACGATATGCTTGTATACATATATGGGTATGATGTGGAACATTCCTATACTTATACAATTATATATTCTGTTAGAGCTCTGTAGACAATTATTTATAGTTGGATAGTATGTGGTCTTGCCGGCTTCCAGCTTTGCATATATAGTTGTTCTATAGCAGCCTTGTCTGCTCGCCCTACGTATTCCACACATATATGTATATATGTCTTTTTGATAGGTTTTCCTCACGCATGTTATTCTCGTAATTCAACAGATGTTATTCATGTTTATATCTTAGTCGCATGCTTAAGGGTGTTCGACAGGTAAGACCCGGGCACCCGTCGTGACCCATCGGTTTGGGTTGTGACAATACACCATCCCTTGGTGTGTTATAGGGGATTTCATTGTTATAGCATCCGTTGAGGAGAAAATTGGGGGTATTCCTTATCAGATGAGTAAAGCTTGGATTTTTTGAGCATGATTGAAGATGGTGATCTGGTGGATCTTGGCTACTATGGTCACAAATACACCTAATCAAATTCTATTGTCTGGAAGAGACTATATAGGGGTCTAGTTAATGACCAATGGTTGACTGCCTTCCCTACCACTATTGTTTCTCATCTAACCTCAGTAGGTTCTAACCATAACCCTTTCCCGATGGAGATCAATGTAATGGAAGAAATGGGTAAGAGATACTTCAAATTCCTCAAATACTAGGTGGACAATGAGAAATTTTTGCCACTAGTAGAGGAGGTATTGAATAGAGAAGTCACAGGCAATCCTATGTGGGTCTTCCATCATAAACTCAAAGCATTTAGCAATGCTTTGAGTATATGGTCCAGATAGAAATATGGAGACATTTTTCAGAAAGCCAAAATGTTTGAACATCTAGTCAAAGATGCAGAATAGACATGGGCACAGAGTAATTCTGAGAGTGACAGAATTACACTTCAGGAACTCAAAGCTCAATATCTCAAGTACATGAAACTTGAAGAGTCAATCGTCAAACATAAAACTCAGTTACATTGGTTCAAAGATGGGGATGCCAATTCCAGATATTTTCACAACCTAATGGGGGTTAAAATAAGATAGTTATACGTTCACAAGATCAAGGATAACAAAGAAAATCAGGTACAGGGTGATGAGGCTATATTCCAAGCAACCTGTGACTATTTTCAAGAACTCTTTTCTGATCCAGGAGGTACTATCAGAGAAGATATTCTCTAATGCATCCCAACCATGATCACCCCTGAAGATAACAATTACCTTTCCACGGATCCCATAGTGAATGAACCAAAAGAAGTAGTCATCTCAATGAGTCCTACTAGTGTTGTAGGCCTTAATGGCATGAATGGTAAATTTAACCATGCTTGTTGGGCAATCATCAAGTTTGTTTTGATGCAGGTTGTATTGGATTGCTTTGGAGGAAGTACCATGCCTAGATACATGACAAGTGCTTGTCTTGTCCTACTTCCAAAAGTGGAATTTCCCAACTCCCTTACACAATTTAGACTAATCAGCCTCAGCAATTCCTTCAACAAGATTATCTCCAAGATCATTAGTACAAGATTGGCTCCAATTCTTCCTAAAATCATCTCAACCAAACAGACAGTCTTTGTTAAAGGGGGAAACATTTCTGAAAATATCATGCTTGCGCAGGAAATTGTACATGGCATCAAAAAAGCCCGATATACACACCAATGTTGTTATTAAATAAGACATGGCCAAAGCTTATGATAGAGTATCATGGAGCTTCACATGTATCATGCTTCGAAGAATGGGATTCTATGAAAGAATCATTGACATGATCTGGAGAACTTTGTCCAACAATTGGTACTCAGTCATTATTAATGGCACCAGGTGTGGTTTCTTTCAATCTACTAGGGGCCTAAAACAAGGAGACCCACTAGCTCCCTACTTGTTCATTATTGGATCTGAATTACTTTCTAGAATGCTCAATAACCTGAGATATGATCAATTATTTAATGGCTTCTATATGCAAAGGAGAGGACCATAAATTAATCACCTCAGTTTTGCAGATGGCATTATCATATTTACATCAGGAGGAAGAGTATCACATCAAAAATTCATGAAGATATTGAGCAGCTATGAAGAAAGTTCTGGGCAAAAAATCAACAAGGATAAGAGTCACTCCATAACTTCCCCTGGAACTTTTCAAGTCTGCCTTCAGAAGGATTAGAGAAGAAACTGGTTTCTTAAAGAGTGAATCTCCGCTAACTTACCTAGTATGTCCTATGTATATAGGTAGGAAGAGGATCATTCACTACAATAATCTCATAGCTAATATTGTAGGTAGAATCAAAGGCTCGCATGGAAAAATTCTATCCTATGGTGGCATGGCTACCTTGATAAAACATGTTCTGCAATCATTACCAATCCACCTCTTGTCTGCATTGTCTCCTCCAAAAACTGTTACGAAGCAGATTGAGAAATTGGCAACAAATTTCTTCTGGGGTTTGGAAAAAGTCAAATTGAAGTATCATTGAGTCTCTTGGCAGAAGCTGGCCTATCCTATAAAAGAGGGTTATCTGGGATTCAGAACAATTGGGGATATTTGCAAATCAATGGAGATTAGATAATGGTGGCACCTCAGGACCTCTCTATCTCTGTGGAGCAATTTCCTTAGAGCCAAATACTGTCAAAGGTCCAACCTCATATCCTAAAAATTGGACTTATCCAGTCACAAGCATGGAAATGGATGATGATTAACAAAAAGGAGGCTGAGCAAGCAAGTTAATGGAAACTTCACTCAGGAAATTATCTGTTCTAGTGGGATAATTGGCTAGGAATACGTCCTTTAGTTGACCATACGATTGGTGGAGGCAGGCCTGGAAACACTCCTATTTCCTATTTCTGGAGGGAGGGTCAACGGGATCTTCAAAAACAATGTGCCGCATATCAAATGATCCAAGTTATCATTAAAGCCTTTATTCATTACCAACCTTATAACTTAGATGAAGCCATTTGGACACCAACTGTTAATGGAAAATTTACTTGTGCCTCTGCTTGGGTACTTATCAGAAAGAGGAAGCAACCTAACTTCTCCAATAGAATGATGTGGATAAGAAAATACCCTTTAAGTGGTCTTTCTTCCTGTGGAGAGCTCATAGAAACAAATTGTGAATTGATGACAAGGTGTTTTTATTTAGCAACTCACTGTATCCAGATGTGTCTGCTGCACTACACATGCTAATGAAGCTGTGGATCACATTTTCAGCAAAGGCTCTTTCGCTTGCTATGTTTGGAGGAAATTTGGTGGCATCACAGGAATACCTGACAACAAGCCTCTCAAGTTGCTCTTGATGACATGGTGGATGCAGAAGAGTCATAATGAAGTCCAAAGGTTAATCCTTGACACCATGCCTAGTATTATCTGCTGGAATCTTTGGAAGAACAAATGCAATGAAAAGTATGGAGGAAAGACATCATCTATTGCCAGGATCTTGTTTTTTATCAACTCAGATATCTCAATGATGCTGATGAAATGCTTCCCTAATATCTCATGGCCCTACAACTATAACGACCTATACCCAAGAGTGGAACAAATTAAACACCATACATCTGTCAATCAAGTCACCCGACAAAGACCTGAAGCACAATTTGTGAAGGTCAATAGCAATGTGAGTGCTCTAAGTAATCCAGGCAGAATAGGTGCAGGGATTATCATCAGAGATCATACCAGTAAGTTCATCCATGACATTGCTACTCCCTTTGAGAAGGTACTTACAATCTTGCTGAAGTTGAAGCAGCCATCATAGAAGTTCAATGGTGTTTGAACAGTGGATTTCACAAAGTCACCTTGAGGAAGATTCATCTCTCCTTATCAAGTGGCTATACAAAAATGAATCCCCCTGGACTCTAAGGATGAAAGTGCAGAAACCTAAGGAACTCAACTTATAGTGGAGGAATTCAGATCCTCACATGTGTATAGAGAAGTTAATTGCCCAGATGATTCATTATCCAAGTTAAGTCATGAGCTGCTAGCAATAACCCATTTCCACTTCCCATCAGCTCTACCTAATCACATCAGAGGACATATCTTATGTAAGGCCCCGTGAAATTTTGCTAAGTAATTTAAGATTTTATGGTGCCAAGGTAGGTTAATTTTATTATTCTATGTGCTATTAATGTGATGGATATAAAACAGATATGATAATAAGTGTACGAGGCATATTATAAGTAATGTGGGGAATAAGGAGAGGCCTATGTCTAAGTTAAGTTGGAAAATTTCATAATAGGCTAAAATTCCAAATGAGTTCGCACAAGTCCAATGTTTGGATGAGCATATTTACATATATATATATATATATATATATATATATATATATATATATATATATATATATATATATATATATATATATATATATATATATATATATATATAAGGTGTTATGTAATGAAAAACCTATCAAATGAAAGATCCTTGAGTCTAGTTTCTAACTCTTCAAACCGTTTGTTATTTGGACACTCCTACAATAAGTTATGACCAAATTACCAAATGCTAGAAAATACTGAGTCTGCGACCAATCTGCAACCACAGAATCATTCTGCAAACCGCAAAATGGTCGTAGACCTGCCCAGTGCAGACTACTTTTGGGCACCCATTTCCCTATCCATTCTACAACCCGCATACCCGTCCTGCGGTCCATTTTGCAACCGCAAACCTGATTTCGGAGGCTTTATTTTGGTATGTTCATAACCCGACCCCATTTTGATAAGTAGGCTTTGGGGCTTTATTTGGGGCGATTTTTTGGTGAATCTAGAGAGAGGTCAGAGCATTTTAGAGAGGGAATTAGGAATCCTAACATTCTAATCATCCAATCTTGCACCAATTCCAAAGAATCAAGGAAGCTAATCACTAGATCATTATATTTCCGGGTAAGTCCTATTTCTAAGATTTCATATAAGAGGTTATGGGTTCAAATATATTTTTTTTTCACGACCCAAAATCCTAACTTAGGTCGTGATGGCGCTCAACAGCGGGGTCAGGCAAGCCAACTCTCAAATTTACTAAGGATTCTTTCTTATTTGACAAAACACTTTAACATATACTCAGTTTTAAAAACATAAAACATGAATCGACAAGGATAATTAGCCAGTTTTAATCAAAAACAGTCATGAAGAGGCATGAGCCAATATATATACAACCCGAAATCCATAACAACTATCACGTGTGTGCCAGGAACTAGTGTCACAAGTCCTACAGGCATACTAACAGAATATACAAAAGATATAATATACAATCCCACGGTCTGAAGGAAATAGACGGGAAATAAGCAAAAGAAAACTCCATGGTGCTGCCGATGATCGTCAGGAGAAGCAGCTCACCCTGAAGTTAGGTCCGACTATGATCAGTATCGAGCTCCGGTCTGAAACCAGATGCACCAGCCTCAGAACATATACAATTAAGTACTGAAGCATAGCATGAGTACATAAACAAATATGTACCCAGTGAGTATCCCGCCTAACCTCGAAGAAGTAGTGACGAGAGGTCTTTACACTCACTAAGGTCCAGCAGGATGATTAATAAGGTATACTATCAGTAAGAGAAATACAAGGATGATTAAAGAAGGAAACGTTTAAAATAACGGTAATTCGAATAAATACTGGAAGTAAATATAAAATTTCTACCTCATTATTCTTTTCTTTCCTTTAAAAATATATCTGACCACTCAAGACCCATAAAAGAATTTTTAACAATTTAACATGCGCATACAGGGTAAGGACAACCGGCCTGAGCCATCATAATGATCATATCTGTGCACTGCCGAGGGTCGAACGGCTCGAACCATATATATATCTTTAAATCTCACCTTGGCGTACAACCCGCTCCCATGAGAGTGGGGAAAATAACACTTCGTTCGCAGAATGTAAATTACGAAGCGGTCACATGCACACACAATCCACACATTTGTTCTTTGTAAATTACTCGCCGTGATCAAATCCTTAAAATTACTTTAATTCCATGATCCCAGAGAAACAAGACGCATGTAACATTAATTCACTAAGTATGTAATTCATTTCAAGGAAAACATAAGGCATGGTGCAGGCCTAACTGCCCTGACATAATAATAATAGCCGCTATGTACTGACTCTCGTCACTTTGTACGTACGTAGCCCCCACAATTATCACATGTAGCATTTAAATCACCTAGGGGGACAGTTCCCCCTTACAAGGTTATAAAGGAGACTCACCTCGTGTCGAATCCACTCCCCGGACCAAGAACGCGCCCGAAACTCCGAACTCTACACCCTAGGACTCGAAACTAGCCAAATGTTGTACCAATTCATCAATTTATGCTCAAAGTATAGAAATCCTCCTACTTCTAAGTCAAATTAATAATTCTTGAAGAAATCCTAAAATCCAAACCCGGGCTCGCATGCTCGGATTCCAAAAGTTTTCGAAGGAAACACTCACCCATAGCCTAAGGATCATTAATATACGATTTTTGATGATTTCATAGCCAATTCACGGGTAAGTTTCTAAATTCTCGAAGGCCCTAGGTTACTACCCAAATTCCTAAATTCTCACTAATTAAGTAGTCAAATTCTACTAAGAATGCATGCATTAACTAACTCTAGGATAGAGTCTACTTACCTTTCATTGGTTGGGTCGTGGAGCCCCTTTTCCAAGCTCTCAAGTCCTCTAATGGAGTAAGAAAATGAAGCAAAATGAAGAAATCCCGTGTTTTAAGCCCAACATCTGAAGCCCGAATCCTCAACTGATGATACCTTGATCTCAGATCAGTCTTAGAAAACACACGAGAACCCTGCAACTGGTCAAACAAATCATCAATGCGCGGCAAAGGATACTTGTTCTTAATGGTAACCTTGTTCAACTGGCGGTAATCAATACACATCTGCATGGACCCATCCTTTTTCTTCACGAATAGAACTTGAGCACCCCACGGCGACACACTCAGTCTGATGAACCCCTTAGCTAACAAATCATCAAGTAGCTCCTTCAACTCCTTCAACTCTTTCGGAGCCATACAGTACGGAGGAATAGATATAGGCTGGGTTCTTGGAGCTAAATCAATGTAGAAATCAATATCACGATCCGGAGGCATGCCAGGAAGGTCCGAAGGAAATACATCAGCAAACTCTCGAACAACTGGCACTGAATCAATCATCGGAGACTCAGCGGTGGTGTCCCACACATAGACGAGGTAGGCCAGACAACCCTTCTCGACCATATGTTGAGCCTTCAGGAATGAAATAACTCGGCTGGCTACACTAACTGAGGAACCTCTCCACTCCAGCCTAGGCGACTCGGGCATGGCTAAAGTAACTGTCTTGGCATGGAAATCTAGTATGACATGATAAGGAGATAGCCAATCCATGCCTAGAATAATCATAAAATCAACCATGTCGAGCAATAAGAGATCCGCTTGAGTCTCGAACCCACAAAATGAAATCACACAGGACTGACAAATCCGGTCTACAACAACAGAATCGCCCACGGGAGTGGACACATAAACTGGAGAACCCAAGGACTCACGAGGGACATCCAGAAAATGAGCAAATAATATCGAAACATAGGAATAAGTGGATCCTGGATCAAATAACACCGATGCCTCTCTACCACATACTGTAATAATACCTGTGATCACGGCGTCTGAGGCCACTGCATCTGATCTGGCCGAGATAACATAGAATCTAACTGGAGCAACGGAAGACTGAGCCCCACCAGAATGAACAGGAGCTAGCTGACCTCTCCCTGACTGGCCTCCACTTCTAAGACGACCCCTGCCGACCTGTCCCCCACCTCTAGGTGGCCTGACGGCTGGTGCTGGACCCATAGGATGATAATCCTGCTGCACCTCTTTGCCTTGAAGCCTGGGACAATGACTCTTCATATGACTTGGATCCCCACACTCATAAAAACCTCCGAGTATCATAGCCTGTTGCCCCGAAGAGGAACCCTGAATTGCCGGAGAACGATGCGTACTCTCTGGCATAGCACTGAAGTAGGGATTGGGAAATCTCATATAACTTGAATAACCACTGGGTGAACTCTGATGGTTGGGGGGGCGGTAGGAATGCTCTGGCATGGCGCTGAAATGAGCCCTCACTGGAACACCTCGGGGAGGTGGTGGGGGTGCTGAATATGGAGGCCTGCTGGGCTGACGTCTACTGAACTGAACTATGCCCCTAACTGGGGCACCTCTGAAATCCCCGAAGAATCTGGCTCTCTTGTCCTGCTGACGCTGCTCTCTGCCTCTCGATCAATAGCCCTCAATTCGACAAGCTATCTCGACCACCAGCTTATAGGGAGTCCCCATCTCCACCTCTCAGGCCATGTTGGCCCTAATATAGGAGTGCAGCACTACTACAAATCTCCACACTCTCTCAGCATCAGTAGGCAATATCATAAGTGCGTGGCGAGACAACTCTGAGAATCTAGCTTAATAATCTGCCATTGACATCTGTCCCTGCTCCAGTTGCTCGAACTGATATTGCAGCTCTTCCTCTCAGAGGGTGGGATATACCTGTCTAGAAACATATGAGTGAACTGCTCCCAAGTAATGGGAGGATAATCCGCTGACCTGTTGAGAATATAGGACTGCCACCATCTGCGAGCTCTACCCTTTAGCTGGAAGGTGGTGAAGTCCACTCCATGGGACTCTAATATCCTCATATTGTGCAGCCTATCCCTGCACCTGTCAACAAAATCCAGGGCATCCTCGCCCCCGTCACCCCCGACTATTAGAGGGTGCAACCGAGTCTACCCAATAACTTATGCGGATCGCCGTCCGCAGCTGGTCTGGGCTCAGGTGCTGCTGCTACAAGCTGGACCCCACCCACAGGCAGTGTATCCAGGGTATGATGTAATGATGCTGCCTGGCCTGCAGCCTGGGCGGTTGGAGTCTGGGCCCCCTCTCCCACCTGAGATGTTGCAGGATCTGCTGCAAATAAACCAGCCTGGGACATGGAGTCCATAAACCGCATCATACGACCCATGATCTCCTGGAATCCTAGCGCTGTCATAAAGTCCACTGGAGCAGGACCTGCTGGGGGCACCTCACCTTGCTTCTCAATAGTAGGGTCCTCTGGTGGTGGTATGAATGGAATATCTCGGGGACGCCCTCGTCCCATACCTCGGGCTGGTGCCCTCCCCTGGCCTCTGCCACGGCCTCGAGCAACAAGGGTAGCAGCCCCTCTCGGGTTTGGAAGATCAGAAGCACGCGTCCGCACCATATGTGAGAGAATAGAAGAATGATATTTAGTAAACCATTAACTGCACGATAGAATAAAAATAAGGAGAGGTTTTCCTAACACCCTATAGCCTCCCGAAGATAAGTACAGACGTCTCCATACCGATTCGCAAGACTCTACTAGGTTTGCCCGTGACTTGTGAGACCTACGTGAACCTAGTGCTCTGTTACCATGTTGTCACGACCCAAAATCCTAACTTAGGTCATGATGGAGCCCAACAGTGGGTTTAGGCAAGCCAACTCTAGAATTTACTAAGGATTCTTTCTTATTAGATTAAACACTTTAACATATACTCAGTTTTTTTAAAACTTAAAACATGAATCGACAAGGATAATTTGCCATTTTTAATCAAAAACAGTCATGAAGAGGCGTGAGCCAATATATATACAACCCGAAATCCATAACAACTATCACGTGTGTGCCAGGAACTAGTGTCACAAGTCCTACGGGCATACTAACAGAATATACAAAAGATATAATATACAATCCCACTGTCTGAAGGAAATAGACGGGAAATAAGGAAAAGGAAACTCCATGGTGCTGCCGATGATCGTCAGGAGAAGCAGCTCACCCTGAAGTTAGGTCCGACTATGATCAGTATCGAGCTCCGGTCTGATAACCAGATGCACCAGCCTCAGAACCTATACAATTAAGTACTGAAGCGTAGCATGAGTACATAAGCGAATATGTACCCAGTGAGTATCCCGCCTAACCTCGAAGAAGTAGTGACGAGAGGTCGACTTGACACTCACTAAGGTCCAACAGGATGATTAATAAGGTATAATATCAGTAAGAGACATACAAGGATGATAAAAGCAGAAAACATTTAAAATAACAGTAATTCGAATAAATACTGGAAGTAAATATACAATTTCTACCTCATTATTCTTTTCTTTCCTTTAAAAATATATCTGACCACTCAAGAGTCATAAAAGAATTTTTAACAATTTAACATGCGTATACAGGGTAAGGACAACCGGCCTGAGCCATCATAATGATCATATCTGTGCACCGCCGAGGGTCGAACGGCCCGAACCATATATATATATCATTAAATCTCGACGTGGCGTATGGCCCGCTCCCATGAGAGTGGGGGAAATAACATTCTGCTCGCGGAATGTAAATTGCGAAGTTCTCACATGCACACACAATCCACACATTTGTTTTTTATAAATTATTCGTCGTGATCAAATCCTTAAAATTACTTTAATTCCATGATCTCAAGGAAACAAGCCGCATGTAACATTAATTCACTAAGCATGTAGTTCATTTCAAGGAAAACATAAGGCATGGTGTAGGCTTAACTACCCGGACATAACAATAAAGCCACTACGTACAGACTCTCGTCACTTTGTATGTACGTATCCCCCACAATTATCACATGTAGAATTTAAATCA
Organism: Nicotiana knightiana; assembly: GCA_005239525.1. Taxonomy (NCBI): domain Eukaryota; kingdom Viridiplantae; phylum Streptophyta; class Magnoliopsida; order Solanales; family Solanaceae; genus Nicotiana; species Nicotiana knightiana. The sequence continues at coordinate 27,043 of ML424939.1, forward strand.
CCTAGGTGGACAGTTCCCCCTTACAACGTTAGAAATGAGATTCACCTCGTGTCGAATCCACTCCCTGGACCAAGAACGCGCCCGAAACTCCGAACTCTACACCCAAGGACTCGAAACTATCCAAATGTTATAAAAATTCATCAATTTATGCTTAAAGTATGAAAATCCTCCTATTACTAAGTCAAATTCATAATTCTTAAAGAAATCCTAAAATCCAACCCCAGGCCTGCATGCTCAGATTCCAAAAATTTTCGAAGGAAACACTCACCCAAAACCTAAGGATCATTAATATGCAATTTTTGAATGATTTCATAGCCAATTCACGGGTAAGTTTCTAAATTCTCGAAGGCCCTAGGTTACTACCCAAATTCCTAAATTCTCACTAATTAAGTAGTCAAATTCTACTAAGAATGCATGCATTAACTAACTCTAGGATAGAGTCTACTTACCTTTCAATGGTTGGGTCGTGGAGCCCTTTTTCCAAGCTCTCAAGTTCTCTAATGGAGGAAGAAAATGAAGACAAATGAAGAAATCCCGTATTTTAAAGAAACACACTACTTGGTAGTGGTTCCGCACATGGCTCGAGGACTGCACCTGCGGTCTTACGGAGAAGGACGAGGAGGCCTGGGCTCGCACCTGCGGAGAGAAGACCGCACCTGCAGAACTTTGTCCGCACCTGCGAGAGATGGGTTGCCCCCTGGGGGTTGCACCTGCGAGGCTGGGACCGCAGGAGGGGTCCTGCACCTGCAACTGGGCAACCGCACTTGCGGTCGCACCAGAATTGGTGCACCAGCAACTATTTCAGCTGGTTTTCGGCGTCGTGTGGTGTCCGGGAGGCACCTGGGCACACCCGAGCCCCTTCCAAATATACCAACAAGTCCCAAATCATAATACGGACTCGCTCGAGCCTTTGGAACACCCAAAACATTGCTAAAACTCAAAATCACACCTCAAAACCCCTAGAACCAAACTTAGGAACTTTAAGTTTTTTAGACTTTGCTAACAACGCGTCGAACCGACCTATACTACTCGGAATGACACCAAATTTTGTAGGCAAGTCATAAATGACATAAACGAACTATTCCCTATCCCGAAATTCCTTCCGGACCTCAATTACTCAAAATCACGTCCCGAACCACAATAGGAACCTAAGGAACTCTTATTTCAATATTGGGCACCGAAACACTCCCGGATCATCCAAAACCCATTCCGGACATACACCCAAGTCTGAAATCACATACGAAGCTACCGGAACCATTGAAACTCGAATCCAAGGTCGTTTACCCAAAATTTTGATCGAAGTCAAATTTGACCTTAAAGGCCAACCTTAAGGAACCAAGTGTTCCTATAGCATCTTAAACACTTTCGAATCCCGGACCACCCGCCCCCTTAAGTCATAAATTACAATAAGCCGCTATCGGAAGTTTCATTTAGGGGAACGGGGTCCGATAACGCAAACCGATCGATCGGGTCGTTACAATTGTGGGGTTGGAAACGGGCCATGCATGTGACGCAAAGTCGTAGTATGTGAAGTAATGAACCATTTTGGGTAATTTCTCGTTGAAATTGGTTGAGGGATGAAAAGATATCCTTTTTAGACATTTGTAGTCTATTTTTCATGTTGGGTGTTAGATAAAATTCTTAAGATAGTTACAACACGGGAATACTTCTAGTTATTAACCGATCTTCATTATCTTCCTATAGATTGTTATTACTAGAAGTGTTGTGGCGTTGTAGTAACTTAAGTAAAGCTCAAAAAAGGTATATTGGCTAAGCTTTATCTCTTAGAATCGAATTCCACAATGTTCCCGTAAGTTCAGGTATGGTTGGTCTAGATTCCTAATTTCTATATTCCGGGTTATCTCCTATAAACTTGACTATTCTGAATGAGCCTTATGTCGAAAGATATATGTTCAAAGTGTGGTTTGCGTATTAGAATATTATGGCTTTGAGTCATGTTCCAAATAAAATCTATTATGCCAAATTGTGTGAGAAAAACTCAATATGCTTGAGACTTTTAATTGCTCATACGCGTGCCTAAAGCCTTGATTGAAAATATCTTGTTGTTGATAATTTGTTAGGATGCTTGAAAATGAAATAAGTTAATTGGGAAATAGAGTTTGGCCAACATGCCAAGATTTTAAGTTATAATTATGGATAGGGGCGCCAATTAAATGAGAGAATGTGATAAATATTATGAAATGAGCTCGACTCAACTCTTTAAAAGTGATTTTGAAAATAGAATTTCTAGAAAGATTTTGTACCCAATTCGTGCCCATAAGTGGCGACTTAATTAATGTTTTGCTTTATAAATGTATCTAGTGTGACTCGGGTTCTTGCATACTTAGGTGTTGAACCATTGTCATTTATGGGAAAGAGTATCATAAGAGTAAATGGTGTATTGATTGTTTATGATTTTGATGTGTGTTTGTATTGCTGGTTGGTATGCACCATTATTTTGGATGAAACCTTTTGTGTTTGAAGTTTCCATTCCTAATGAATTTGAGGTATATGATTGCTGAAATATTCTATATGTTGATATTTGATGGTGATCATTGAAATTGAAAGAAATAAAAGTGTTGAATATGACATACGACCAAGGGCCAAGAATAACGTCATAATTTGGGCCACTCGTGCCAATGGAGTGAAAAGATGGGAAAGATATATGAAATTTTGAACATGGTTGATGTCTTAAATGAGATGGCTTAGCCAATCGGGTCGATATCGGACTCCGTGTAATAACACGGTCGTATTTTGGATGAAATTGTGAATATGGTTGATGTCTCAAATAATATGGCTTGGCTGATCGGTCTGAGATCGGACTCCGTGTAAGAACGCGGTGGTAATGTGGATTGTGGCATATTGACGCTAAAAACCACCTAACCTAATAATGTGGAAATTGACTTGAAAATCTATGTGATCCTTAACTTGATATTTTAAGTGTTATTTAAAGCTCATATTGCATTCTTGACTGTTTCCCCCTATATTATTGTTCATTCTATTGAGATAGTGTTTTCGTTTCACCTACTAAACTATTCGACAGTACTAACATCCTTTTTGCCGGGGGCGCTGAATCTTTAACGGATGCAGGTGGTTCCACAGCAGGAGGTAGTGATCAGTGATAGCGCTACACTCTCTTTAGCTGACTTGGTGAACCCCACTTCATTTCAGGGTCATGTATCTCTTGTTTCTCATGTACTTTGTGTTTTATGGTATTGCTAGAGCCTTGTTGCCGTCATTTCCGTATTACTCTTCAGTTGTACTTAGAGGCTCCGTAGATAGGTTGTGGGTGGTGGTTGATGTTGGGAGTCAAACTAGAAATGGTGGTATTTAGCAAACATGCCTTTCATTATATCCTTAAACTTGTAATATTTTGGAAATTATGAATGAAGCTACTAAAGGAAACGAAATGGAAGTTGCTAATGGAAACTACTTAGTGTTTGATTAATCGAGTACATCTCCTCTTTATTCATGTATTAGTTTTGGTTGAAGGAAATCTAACAGCCTTGCTCGGCCGGGTTCACTCGGTTAAGCACCGGTTGTGCTCCCCGAGTTAGGGGCGTGACACTACAACACCCCAACACTTCTAGCAATAACAATTTATAGGAAGATAATGAAGATAGGTTAATGATTAGAAGGATTCCCATGATGTAACTCTCTTAGGAATTTTGTCAAACATCCAACATGAGAAATAGACTACGAGGCTCTACAATGGAGATCTTTTCATCCCTCAACCAATTTTATCAAGAAACTACCCAAAATGGTTCATTATTTCACATACTACAACTTTGTGTCACATGCATGGCCCCTTTCCAACCCCACAATATATATTTGAACTCATAACCTCTTATATGAAATCTTAGAAGTAGGACTTACCCGAAAAGATAATGATCTAGTGATTAGCTTCCTTGATTCTTGGGAATTGGTGCAAGATTGGATGATTAGAATATTAGTTTCCTCATTAACCTCTCTAATATTAGATAATGATCTTGGGACTACAATGTATAATTTCAACACTTGAGTATGTAAGAACTCGAGTCACATTGGATACATTTATAAAGTAAAGCAATAGTTAAATAGCCACTTATGGGCATGATTTGGGTACAAAAGCTTTTAGGCAACTCTATTTTCGAAATCATTTTTAACAGTTGAGTCGAGGCTCATTTCATAATCTTAATCACATTCTCTCATTTAATTGGCTCTACTAGCCATATTTATAACTTAAAGTCTTGGCACGTTTTCCACACTCTATTTCCCAATTGACTTATTTCAACTTCAAGCATCCTAACTGATTATCAATAACAAGATTGTTTTAATCAAGGCTTTAGGCACGCGTATGAGGAATTAAAAGTCTCAAGCATACTGAGTTTTTCTCACGCAATTCGGCATACTAGCTTTCATTTTATAATACACAATACCCAAGACCCGGAATGTCGCCAAACCACAAGCTTCTATAATCTGTGTAGCTCTATACAAAAGTCTGAAGATAAATGAAGAAAGTCTCTAGGCGAGGGAGTAGAAGGTGACTCCGAGGATTTGCGGATGAAAGCAGAAGTACCTTGAAGTCTCCTGGAATCAGCAACACGCACTACCCCGAGGCTGATAGCTCGTACCTGGATATGCACACAAAACGAATGTGCATGAAAGTGCATGAGTACACCATAATGATACCCAGTAAGTTCCAAGCCTAACCTCAGTTGAGTAGTGACGAGGTCAGGTTAAGGACCTAGCGGAGTAAATATAATAAATTAAACCGTAATATATATATATATATATATATATATATATANACAAAATTTACAGTTATGGGAGCGCTCGGCTCAGATCAAGGTAAACCTAATAGGGAATCTCCCGGGATACCGTCCCATAGTTCCGATTGATTATGCAGTATAGGGGGATCTCCCAAAATACGTCCATAGTCCCAAAAGTAAATATGTAGTGCTGGGGGATCTCTCGGAATACAACCGTAGTCCCAAAGTAAAAGTGCAATGCTGGGGGATCTCCCGCAATACGTCTGCAGTCCCAAAGTAAATATGCATCACAAGATAAAATGATAGGTATGACATCGAGTTATACAATTTAGACTAAATGCAGATAAGGGGAAATAAGGATCGAACGAAGCATGTCGCACATAATGTCAAATAGGAAGTTAAAACATGTAAGCATGCTTTCCTTAATCTAAACTAAGCAGTTAAACATAATAGTACAATTTACTAAGGGAAAAACAATTTATGACTTAGAAAGGAAAAACAGAATTTTTGCAACAATAGCCCGTGTACGAACTCGTCACCTTACGTACACGACGCTCACACATAAAATAATACCAAACATCTTAAGGGGAAGTTCCCTAACACAAGGTTAGGCAAGCAACTTACCTCGAACTGCTCAAATCAACTCAATATCACGCTCTTGCCACAAGTATCCAACTCCGAATGGCCCAAATCTAATCAAATCAATTGCATAATGTAAAAAATACTACAAGTAACTACTTTAGCAAATGAATTCGAAGCTAAGAAATGAAAATAGGAACAACGCCCAAAACGTCTCCTTTGGCCCATTACTCGGAATCGGGTAAAAGTTACCAATTTCTAACGCCTAAAACCCGATCAAAAGCTAAAAATTCGATTAGGGAACTTTTCCCCCAACTTCTCACTTTCCACTCAATTTCCTTGATTAAATGGTGAAAATTACTATAGATTGATGAAATATAAAAGAATTAGGGTTAGGAATCTTTACCCACTGATTTCCTCTTCAAAAAACATGCAAAATCTCCTTCTCTCGAGCAAAAAAACGAATTGGGTGAAAATGAGAAATAACCCTCGAATATGCCCTCTTCAACCTAGTGATTTCTGCACCTGCAGACAAAGGACCGCACCTGCGGACAAACCATCACAGGTGCAAAGTCCACTTACTTGGGCTGGGGCCGCACCTGCAACCGCTGGGCCGTGTCTGCGATTTCGCTTTAGCGGACAACTAGCCGCACCTGCGAGCCTAGCTAGTCAGGCCCAAATTCCGCATCTGCATACTCCCGTCCGCACCTGCGGCTTCCTCTCCGTAGGTGTGAAACACCAGAACCAGCAAAGACACCACTTTTTTCCTAAGTCCAATTTCATTCCGTTAAGCATCACAAACACACCCGAGGCCCCCGGGACCTTAACCAAACCTGCCAACTAATCCTATAACAACATACGAACTTAGTGGGGCCTTCAAACCACCTTGAACAACATCAAAAGCATGAATTGAGCATGGATTCAAGCCTAAGAACTTAAAATTTTCCTAATCCTACCAACGACTCTTGAACTCATCAAACCTAGTCCACATGACCTCAAATTTCACACACATGTCACAAATGACACTACGAACCTACATCCACCTTTGAAATTCCATTCGGGGCTCGATATCAAAATTTCCACTACCGACCAAAATCGTCAAAAACCCAACTTTTCGCCAATTCAACCCTAAATCTACTACAGACCTCCAAAACACATTCCAGACACGCTTCTATGCCCAAAATCACTCAACAGAGCTAACGGATTCGACAGAATTCCATTCTGATTCCATCTGAACACTCTTCACACAGTTCCGACTACGGTCCAATTTCTAAGATTTAAGCTCACATTTAGGGACTGAGTGTCCCAAAACACTGTGAAACTCAAAACCAATCACTCAGGAAAATTCCAATAGCAGAAACATATGTGGGGAAAGCAGTTATTAGGGGATCGGGGCTCTAACTCTCAAAAAGACTAGTCATGTCGTTACATTCTACCCCTCTTAAAACAATCGTTCATCCTCGAACGTGTATAAAGACGTACCTGAAGTTGTGAAACGATTAGCATAACGGCTGCACATATCCTGCTCGATCTCCCAAGTCGCCTCCTCGATCAGCTGGCCCCTCCACTGGACCTTTACTGAAGCAACATTCTTTGACCTGAGCTTTCTGACCTGCCTGTCCAAAATGGCTACTGGCTCCTCAACATAAGATAGATCCTTGTCCAACTGGACAGAGCTGAAATACAATACATGAGTCGGATCACCGTGATACTTCCGGAGCATAGAAACATGGAATACCGGATGAACTCCTACTAGGCTGGAGGCAAGGCAAGCTCATAAGCAACCTCCCCAACGCGCCGAAATATCTCAAAAGGACCAATGAACCTCGGGCTCAGCTTGCTCTTCTTCCTGAATCTCATGATGCCCTTCATAGGTGATACCCGAAGCAAGACCAGCTCTCCATCCATAAATGCAAAATCACGAACCTTCCGGTCCGCATAACTCTTCTATCTGGACTGGGCTATGCGAAGTCTACATTGAATCACTTTCACCTTATCCAGGGCATCCTGGACTAACTGTACCCAACAATCGGGCCTCGTCTGGTTCAAACTATCCCACTGGGGACCGACACCGCCTACCATACAACGCCTCATACAATCTGAATACTGGACTGGTAACTATTATTGTAGGAAAACTCTGCAAGTGGCAAAAACTGTTCCCATGACCCTCCGAACTCTATCACACAGGCACATAGCATATCCTCAAGAATTTGAATCGCGCACTCGAACTTCCCGTCCGTCTGAGGGTGAAGGGCTATGCTCAGCTCCACACTAGTACCCAACTCGTGATGTACGGATCTCCAGAACTGTGATGTGTACTGTGTACCTCTGTCTGAAATGATGCATACCGGGATACCGTGAAGGCAGACGATCTCTCTGATATAAATTTAAGCCAATCTCTCTGAAGAATAAGTGGTCAACACTGGGATAAAATTAGCTAACTTGGTCAGCCGATCAACGATCACCCAAATAGCATCGAACTTTCTCAAAGTCTGTGGAAGTCCAACTACAAATTCCATGGTGATCCGCTCCCACTTCCACGCTGGGATCTCTAACCTCTAAAGAAATCCACCCGGTCTCTGATACTCATATTTAACCTACTGACAGTTGAGACACTTGGCCACAAACCTAACTATATCTTTCTTCATCCTCCTCCACCAACAATGTTGTCTCAAATCCTGGTACATCTTCGTGGCACCCGGATGAATCGAGTAGCGTGAGCTGTGGGCCTCCTCAAGAATAAACTCCCGAAGCCCATCTACATTGGTCACATAGATCCGGCCCTGCATCCTCATCACGCCATCAACCAATAATCACATCTCTGGCATCATTTCACCGGACCCTGTCCTCTAGAACTAGAAAGTGGGGATCATCATATTGGCGCTCCCGGATACGGTCGTAAAGAGAAGACTGAGAAACCACACAAGCTAACACCCGACTAGGCTCTGAAATATCCAATCTCACGAACTGACTGGCTAAGGCTTGAACATGCAATGCTAAGGGCCTCTCAACTGCCGGAAGATATGCCAAACTCCCCAAACTCTCCACCCGGCGACCCAAGGCGCCGGCCACTACATTGGCCCCAGGTGGTACAATATAGTGATATCATAATCCTTAAGTAGCTCCAACCACCTCCGCTGATGCAAATTAAGGTCATTTAGCTTGAACATGTGCTACAAACTCTGGTGATAAATGTAGATCTCACAAGGAATACCGTACAAATAATGAAGCTAGATCTTCAAAGCGTGAACAATAACTGTTAACTCGAGATCATTGAAAGTAAGTTTCTTCTCATGCACATTCAACTGTCTGGACACGTAGGCAATCACCCTACTGTCCTGCATCAATACCGCTCTAAGGACAATCCTTGAGGCATCATAATAGATAGCGTAGGTCCCCGAACCTGTAGGTAATACTAATATTGGGGAAGTAGTCAAAGTTGTTTTGAGTTTCTCAAAGCTCGCCTCACACTCCTCAGTCCAGTTGAACGGAGCACCTTCTAGGTCAGTCTGGTCATAGGTGCTGCAATAGATGAAAATCCCTCTACAAAGCGAAGGTAGTACCTTACCAAACCAAGGAAACTACGAATCTCCGTAGTTGATGATGGTTTAGGCCAACTCTGCACTGCCTCCACCTTTCGGATCCACCTTGATCCCATCGCAAGAAACTACATCGCCCAAGAATGCCACTAAATCAAGACATAACTCATACTTATAAAATTTTGCATACAATTTCTTCTCCCCCAAAGTCTGAAGCACGGTCCTCAGGTGCTTCTCATGATCTTCCCGAGACCGGGAATATACTAGAATGTCGTAAATAAACACAATGATGAAGGAATCAAGATACGGCCGAAACACAATGTGCATCAAATCCATAAAGGCTGTTGGGGCATTTGTCAGCCCGAATGACATGACAAGAAACTCATAATGACCATATCTGGTCCTGAAAGCAGTCTTCAGAATGTCCGGCTCCCGAATCTTCAACTGATGATAGCCAGAACATAAGTCAATCTTCAAAAACACCCTATCACCCTGTAATTGATAAAAAAAATCATCGTTGTGAGGCAAAGCATACTGTTCTTCACTATAACCTTGTTCAATTGCCGATAATCAATACACATACGCATAAAACCATCCTTTTGCTTCACAAATAAGACCGGAGCACCCCAAGGTGATACATTGGGCCTGATGAAACCCTTATGAAGCAACTCCTACAACTTCTCCTTCAACTCCTTCAACTCATGAGGAGCAAATCAATATCTCTATCGGGCGGCATACCCGGAAGATCAGCTGGAAACACATCAGGGAAATCCCTCACTACTGGAACTGACTCAACTGTAGAGGTATCAATACTGACATCTCTCACATAGGCCAAATACGCATCACACCCCTTCTTAACAATTCGCTGAGCCTTAAGAAATGAAATGACCCTGGGGGGAATATACTCTAAGGTACCTCTCCACTCTACTCTCGTCAAGCATGCATAGACAGCGTCACGGTCTTAGTGTGACAATCAAGAATATCGTAATGGGGAGACAACCAGTCCATGCCCAAGATTACATCAAAATCTACCATACTAAGTAATAACAAATCGAATTTGGTCTCAAAACCACTAAGAGCAATCAAACACGACCAATATACGTGGTCCACAACGAGAGAATCTCCCATAGGAGTAGATACATAAACTGGGAAACTCAAAGAATCCCGAGACATCCCCAAATGTGGAGCAAAATAAAAAGAAACATATGAATACGTAGATCCTGGGTCATATAATACTGATGCATACCTATGACAAACATGGACGATACGTGCGATGAGTGAATCTGAGGCAACAACCTCATAAACGGGCTGGAAGGGCATAGTACCTGGCCTGGCCACCCCATCTAGGGCGACCTCTACCTCCCTGATCTCCACCTCAAGCTGCCTGAGAAGGTGGAGTGGCAGCTAGGGCTGGAAGTATGGCCGGAGGACCCTATGGAGCACGTGGAGGCTGATAAGCCAGTGAAGGTGCACTCCTCCTGGCTCTGGGGCAATCTCTAACCATGTGACGAGTGTCAGCACACTCAAAACGACCCCTCAGAGGGTGCGGTGGCTGAGACTCGGACCTGGCCTGCTGCACTGGCCGGTAATAGCATCCCGAGCAGGATGTATACTGGATAGTGGCGGTAAATAATAGCGCTCCTGAGGTCTGGGAGGATCTGAAACACTGCTGGCTGGTGGAAGAGCTGAATGAACAGGGAGACTCACAAAACCCCTACCATAGCGTGCTGCAGGTGCACAAGCTCCTAAATAATGACCAGTCTCTCGAGACCTCTTGGCATCTCTCTCTTCTCCGTTCCGAGCAAACATGCCCTCCACTCTCCTGGAAATACTCAGTGCCTGCTGATAAATGATATCCATCTCTAACTCCCTGGCCATATTGGTCCGAATACTAGGGTGGAGTCTCTCAATGAAGCGACGAACCCTCTCTCTGACTGTGGAAACCAAGGCCAGTACATATCGAGCTAACTCACTGAAACAAACTGCATACTCCGACACAGTCATAGCACCCTAGCGCAACTGCTCAAACTCTACGCGCCAAGAATCCGTGAGGCTTTGAGGGACATACTCGCGCAAAAACATCTTTGAAAATTGAGTCCAAGTGAGAGAGGATGCCTCGTCCGGACTACTCAGCTTATAGACACGCCACCACTGATATGCCGCTCCCCTCAGCTGGAAAGCGGTGAAAGAAACCCACTTGTCTCCATAATTCCCATAGTGCAGAGAATACGATGAGACTCCTCAAGAAAACCCAGAGCATCATCTTAAGCTAGTCCATTGAAAATAGGTGGGTGGTACTTCCTGTACCTCTCAAGTATGAGCTGCTCTGCCTCAGAATCTGCTACCCTGGTCTCATGATGAACTAGAGCCACTAGGGGCATCAGAATAAACTCTAGGGCCTAATCAACCTGGACCCTCTTCTTAGAAGAGTAGGCTGTGGGAGTCTGTGCCCCTCCCTCGGCTTGAGATGTAGTAGGAGCTATCGGAAGTAGTTCAGCCTGAGATAGAGTGCTGAACATGCTCATGAACTAACCTAAAGTCTCCTGGAGGGCTGGAACAGCAATAGGAATCTCCGGTGCCGGACCTCCAGCTGGAGCTTCTGGGGGCTCCTCTATTGCAGCTCTTGCAGGTGCTCGGGCTGCACTGTGCGGTCATCCTCTACCCGACCCCGGCCTCTGTCGGCTCTGACAGGGGGCTCGAGTGCCTGATCATCGGTCCTCCCGGTGGGTTCTCACCATCTGTGAGAAAGAATATAGTAGAATTTTAGAATTTTGATGTCAATAACTCGCACGACAATGAAATCAAAGAAGTATGATTGCTCTTAACAGTTACATACCCTTCCGAAGATAAGTACGGACGTCTCCTCAACCGATCCGCGAGACTCTAATAAACCGGCTTGTGACTCACGACTCCTATGAACCTAGTGCTACCAACTTGTCACGACCCAATTTGTCCCTCAAAAAGGTATCGTGATGACATCTAGTCTTTACCACTAGGTAAGCCTAATATTACGAAAAACATAAAGAAATCAAAATGATAAAGGATAAAACAACATATTGTAAATAACAAAAAAAAGTGTCGCTCAGCATATAAAAAATAATTTCCTAAGACCCGGAATGTCGCCAAATCACAAGCTTCTATAATCTATTTAGCTTTATGCAAAAGTCTGAAGATAAATAAAGAAAGTCTCTACGCGAGGGAGTAGAAGGGGACTCGGAGGATCTGCGGACGCAAGCAGAAGTACCTTGAAGTCTCCTGGAATCAGCAACACACACTAACCCCGAGGTTGATAGCTCTTACCTGGATCTGCACACAAAAAACATGTGCATGAAAGGGCATGAGTACACCACAATTGTACCTAGTAAGTGCCAAGCCTAACCTTGGTCGAGTAGTGACAAGGTCAGGTCAAGGCCCTACTAGAGTAAATATAATAAATTAAACAGTAAGATATATATATAAATTTACAGTAAAACAATTAAAGGAATTCACAAAATTTACAGTTATGGGAGACCTCTGGTCAGAACAAGGTAAACCGAATAGGGAATCTCCCGGGATATCGTCCCGTAGTTTCGAATGATTATACAGTACAGAGGGATGTCACAGAATACATCCATAGTCCCAAAAGTAAATATGAAGTGTTGGGGGATCTCCCGGAATACGTCCGTAGTCCCAAAATAAATACGCAAGACAAGGAGGATCTCCCAGAATACGTCCGTACTCCCAACATAAATATGCAGTGCTGGGGGATCACCCGGAATACATCTATAGTCCCAAAGTAAATATGCATCGAAAGATAAAATGACAGGTATGTCTTCGGGTTATACAATTTAGACTAAACCCAGATAAGAGGAAATAGGGATCGAACTAAGCATGTCGCACAGAATGTCAAATAGGCAGTTAAAATACGTAAGCATGCTTTCCTTAATTTAAACTAAGTAATTAAACATAATAGTGCAGTTTAATAAGGAAAAAATAGTTTATGACTTAGAATGGAAAAATGGGATTTTTGAAACAATAGCCCTTGTACGTACTCGTCACCTCACCTACATGACGCTCACACATCAAATAATACAAAACATTCTAAGGGGAAGTTCCCCAACACCAGCTTAGCCAAGCCACTTACCTCGAACCGCTCAAATCAACTCAATATCACGCTCTTGCCACGAGTATCCAACTCCAAATGGCCCATATCTAATCAAATCAATTGCATAATATAAATAATACTACAAGTAATTACTTTAGCACATGAATTCGAAGCTAATGAATGAAAATAGAAAAAATGCCCAAAAAGTCTCCCCGGGCCCATGACTCAGAATCGGGTAAAAGTAACCAATTTGAACACCCATCCACTCCCGAGACCATTCGTCCAAAAATTATCAAAAGCTAAAAATTCGATTGGGGAACTTTTCCTCCAAATTCCCATTTTTTCACTCAATTTCCTTGATTAAATGGAGAGCATTACTATAGATTGATAAAATATAAATGAATTAGGCTTAGGAATCATTACCCACTGGTTTACTCTTCAAAAACCTCACAAAATTGCCTTCTCCCGAGCTAAAAATTGAATTGGGTGAAAATAAGAAATAACCCTCGAATCAGCCCCTCTTCAACCTAGTGATTTCCGCATATGCAGACCAAGGACCGCACCTGCGAGCCCAGATGGTCAGGCCCAAATTTTCATCTGCGAGCTCTCGTCCGCATCTGCGAGTCCGCACTTGCAGCCTCCCCTCCGCAGGGGTGAAACACCAGAACCAACAAAGACACCGATTTTTTCCTAAGTCCAATTTCATTCTGTTAATCATCCGAAACACACCCGAGGCCTCCAGGACCTAAACCAAACCTGAAAACTAATCATATGGCACCAGACGAACTTAGTCGAGACTTCAAATCACCTCGAACAATATCAAAAACATGAATTGAGCACGGATTCAAGCCTAAGAACTTAGAATTTTCTAAATCCTACAAACGACGCGAGAACACGTCAAACCTAGTCCAAATGATCTCAAATTTCACGCACATGTTTCAAATTACACTACGAACTTACAACCACTTTCAGAACTCCGTTCTGGGCTCTATATCAAAATTTTCACTACCGGCCGAAATTGTCAAAAATCCAACTTTTCGCCACTTCAATCCTAAATCTACTACAGACTTCTGGACGCGCTCCTACCCGCAAAATCACTCAAAGGAGCTTACGGAGTCAACAGAATTCCATTCCGGAACTTTCTTCACACGGTTCTGAATACGGTCCAATTTCTTAGACTTAAGCTCACATTAAGGGACTAAGTGTCCCAAAACACTCTGAAACTCAAAACCAATCACTTCGGAAAATCCCAATAGTAGAAAAATATGTGGGGAAAGCAGTTATTAGGGAGTCAGGGGTCTAAATCTCAAATCAACTGGGCGGGTCGTTACAGTATCAGTACAAAATGTACTCATCCTACTGAGGGCATCTCAATGGTTTAAAGCAGGCCCTAGTTTGAGTACCTAAAAAAGAATCCACACTAAACAATTAACACCCCCAGTTTATTATTGCCTCTTCATTCTCCTTTGCAATACAAGGAGAAAATAATAGGGCAACACTGGGAGTTGGATTCCATCAATTTAGAATGTACATTATGAATCCCAACATGCAGAAAAATTCAACCCTCTGCAATTCACTGTTGTAGAATCAGTACATGCTGCAGGACACCAACATTCAAATCATCATCAACTGGAACCTCAACATAGTTCCAGCAGCTTCTGCTTCAGGTATCCAAGAGGACACACCTAGATGCCTTGAAATGCATTGCTATCAGCTTTCAGATGCAGAAACTTACATACTGCAGCAACCTCTTCACAAAAGGTGAGGTGTATGAGAAGGTATGCCTTAGTTCCAAGAACCTACCATATCAGAAGCAACAACCTCAATCATATACATGGGCTCTTTTGATAATTATCTTCAACTTGTCTTTCTCTGGCCTCATTGTCAATGCAAAGTTTAAGATAGTTCCCCATCCCACCATCTGCATTTTGTTGGAGATTCTTTTGTAGATGTAGGTCTTATTATATATAGGACCATGCACTTTAAAGTCAACTACATAGTAGATTTAGGTTCACTTGTGCATTTTTGTATAGTTAACCTAGGCTCACTTCATCATATTTTTGTATAGCCAATTGTCTATCAGTTATGGATAGGAAATTGGCACATCATTATAGGTCTAATTTAACTTAGTTCCAGGATCCATTTGATTCTCAAGTTAGGATGACTAAATGTGTAATCCACCAAGTATCAGAGGTTTGGTTTATGTCCCCCTCATTGTTGTACTCTATTTTACATCTATGAAAATTAGCACTAGGCACAATGCCTAGTGGATTTAAAAACAAAAGTATCCAAATCATTCCAAAACCTCTCGAAACGAATACAACCATCCCTGCAAGTCATAAGACCACAAATACACATACAGAAAGCATCAAAAGGGAAAACGGGATTCAAATACACAAAATGACCGGCTGGGTCATTACAATATCTTTTCAACCGTTAACCTATGGTCGTAGGTGTCTAGTATCATAGAACAATAAATAAGTTGTCAATTACTATATGGTCTCAGGTCAAAATAAACTCTTACATCACATTATTTAAGAGATTATCCTATTAGCAGTTTATGGTAATCCTTACCATTAGGAATTATCCAATGAGTCGGTTCAATGATCATATCTCTATATGCACTATCTATATATGTGATTTAGTGAATGATATCAACTAAATTTTATCTCATAAAGACGATCTTATAGATATCTAGTTGGATTACTAATGTCCAACTTAATAATCCTACAATCAAGAATAAATTTGGATTAAATTATAAGAAATTTCACTCTCATTTACATGATCTCCCTCACGATGACAAATCTTAAAATTTAATCAAGGAATTTATTGAATTAATCAAGAAATCAATAATAACAATGATAAAAGAAGGCAGAATACATCGGCAACCCCTTTAACTTGTTTTCACTTTCCACTTTAACACTTATTCTTAAGGTATTTCCATTTAAACACTCCGACCATCCCTTTAGTGCATCATCTAGACACAAAAAGCTGACATGGAAAAACGAATATTTCTCACATTGTCAAGCGCGTGAAATGGTCTAATAAAAAAACTCCTCATACTTATGTACCAAAAAAATAGTTTTGCCAAAAAATTTTCTACCAAACTTCTCTTTTAATTTTTCACTGTAGGATTTATTACCAGTACTATGTACACAAATGAGTAATTCTAAGTTATACCAAGCTCCATTTAAAGATCGAAGCTTCTTCTTTAATACATAGAATTCAATATATTGTTTATCTCATTTTTAAGATCCAAGCTCCAATTTCAAGGCTTACTTAAAAACAACCATGACCATGATTAGCGTTTTAGCCGAAATATATGAACACGAGCTACTCAAATCGGTCAAATTATCTTTTATCAAAGTATATGGGGGAATTTTATTTGATGATGAGAAGCATGTACAATATCTTAACCCCGTTGAATCGTCATGAAATTGGAATTAACATTTTGTCGAATACCTTTTATGCTTAACTTCCCAAATTCTCCATTTTCAATTTCGTCGTAGTTGAGCGGATCAAAGCTAAAGAAGATGGGTTAGGAACATTTCCTTGAGGTGCAAAAACTGTTTGGCATTGGTTTTGCTGCATTTGATTGGCTTGAACACAATTTCCGGCCAAATAGAGCTCGCTGGAACTTGGAGCTTCATCGGAGTTGCCATTTTTGAAGTTGTAATGTTCTAAATTTTAGCAGGGAGATAGATTAAAATCAGGGGAAGAACTTCCCGCTCTTGCATTGGCTCGAATATTTCCATAACTGATGTGAAGTGGAATGCCAGGTGACTTTTTGCTATAATGTTTTGTTGTGTTATCGTGTAATTCACTCACTTCGAAATTTATTTATCTCCAAATTAGTAATTTTTTGTTTTGTTATATTTCATATCTAACAATGTTGAATAACTGATTGTATAACATTGATGTTTGTGGAAGTATTTGTTTAATTATTAAAAGGAAAGATGAAAGAATGGTTAAGAAGAAGCCTAAAATTTTAAATTATTGTTTTGGTAGAAGATGTTTTTTTTGAAGGGGGGGGGGGGGGG
>ML424939.1:44458-62634 GCA_005239525.1 Nicotiana knightiana
AAGATGAGTAATTGTTCTTATTATTCTGTTAATTTTTTTATTAAAAGTTTCTTTTTGAAATTTAAATCCACTCGTCTCCTTATTTTTGTTCATTCTGCCATAAAAGAATATCAAATGCCATATATTTTTATATCAAATAATTTTCACAAAAATATGTTCAAATCATCAAATATGAGATCGGATCTAGGGCATATCTACTATAGCCCTACAATCTCCTACTTTCATTTGAGGCAATCACGCTTGTAATTTATTCCCAATTTCCAGCGCCACATGAGAGGAGTCCTCATCCTACATTGGCTTCTACTGCTGAAATGGAAGCAGTAGAAAGGAATTGTCAGGAAGAACCTAGATCTGCTGGGAGGAGGGATCCAAAAGGAGGTGGGGTTCCTCATGCTCTACATGAGAGTGCTCATGCACATAATGCAAACCAGCACAGGCTGGACCATTGCATTACTGATACCTCGAGTCATCCTACAGACACTCAGTTAGGGGAGGATACCAATCTGTATATCAACATTTCTAAGGAAGATCAGCCATCTATCATTAAACAACTAGCTAAAGGAAAATCAACGACTACTTTTGACTTCTCCATTCAAATACCAAAACAAAAAAATAATCCAATCCCAAAGAAAAGAAGAGCAATGAGAAGGAAAAATGCAAAACGACATCAATAGAGAAAAATCAAATACAGGATTCTGATGCCCAGAAAAAGAAGATTGTTTGAGAGAAGATTCTCAACATTCATTGTGACACATAATTGTCACGACCCCAAATCCACAACCGGCCGTGATGGCGCATATCTTGGAACTAGGGTAGCCGATAATCACAGTTTCTTTCCAAAATCCCAACCATTTTTAACCTTTCATAATCGTATATAAAATTTATGAATCTATTAAGCAAAATAAACAGTTAAACAGTTAAAACTATCCCCAAAATCCGGAGTCAACATGTCATGAGCATCTAAGAAATATGCCAAAAGGTATACTATTATAATACAAAACCTCCGAACAAATAACTAGATACAACATAAGGAGGGAAAACAGAGATGCTACGGACGCTGAACATCTACCTCTATATCCCAAAGTCTGGCTCCGCACATGTATCTGCACATAGGGGTGCAGGGAGTAATGTGAGTATGCCAACTCAGTAGTAATGAAAATAAATCAAGTCTAAGCGACAAGAAACACATAAAAATCAATATCATCAGTTCAAAATATGCACAACCTTTCTTTCCAATAGTATATATATAGATATAAGAAATCAACATGCCTTAAAAGTCAACTTCAGTAAAATCCTTTGATAAATATCTTTTCCAACAATTTTAGAAACAAAAATAATGGAAGGATTTAATGTAAAATGAAATAAATCATAAGTAGCCCCTCGGGCAAAAACATGGATCATAAATCACCCCTCGGGCAGAACATCACTCAGCACGTTACAGCCACTCAGTATCAGCCCCTCGAGCAACCTCACTGTCACTCATGCCTCCCAATCACCCGTCACCCATCACTCGGCACTCAACACTCGCACTCAGTATGTACCTACGCTCACTAGGGGTGTGTACAAACTCCAGAGGGGCTCCTTCAGCCCAAGCGCTAATATCAAGCCACCTCATGGCGTATCATATCCTCACAATCAGGCCCTCGGTCTCACTCAGTCAGAACCTCTCAAAAGCCCCCCGGGCGTATCAGTAAAATGGGGTACTCGACCCAAAACATCATTTTTATATCTCAAAATAGTGTAAATAAGGTTGGGTTTCGAAAATAGTTAAGCACAATATGACTGAGTGTAAATCATAAATCAACATTGAGGAAATAGCAGTAAAAAGCCCCTAAGGGATCTAAAAAAGTCGGCATGAGGCCCCACACGACTTATAACCCAAATATAGCAATAGTCTTTAGAAGACAATTTAACATATGATTTAGAGTAAAATACGAAACTCAATAGTTGTCGCAGAGAGGACCAAGTCTAGTCCAAATATCAGTGCGCGCCACATACTCGTCATCTGATATGTGCGCCATTCTAAAAATAGTGAGAAATATGAAGTCCGGGGTTTCATACCCTCAGGACAAGATTTATAACCATTACTTACCTCTACCGGGCCACAATATTAATCCGCGATGCTCTTGCCCCTCAAATTAGCTCCCGATTGCTCTGAATCTAACCAAAACCAGATTAACATCATCAATATACGCTAATGGAAAACAACCTAATCGAAAACTATAAATTTAGACACAAGTCTCGAAATTCGATCAAACACGAGTCCCGGGCCCACGATTCGGAATCTTATAAAATTTACATCACTAGAATCCTCATCCTCCCACAATTATACACATACCAAGAATACCATAGTCGGACCACAATTTCCCGCTCAAATCACCTAAAGAATTTTACAAACTTCCTCCCATTTCCCCCAACTTTTCTACTTTATTTTCCTCAAATTTCAAGCCTAATCCGTCACGAAATAACATAGAAACGAGTTTTATAATCCGGGAACTTACCTCCACTGAAGACCTTTGAATTCCCCCTTCAATTTGCTCTCAAAACAGCTCAACCCGCATGCAACAATGGATGAAATGCCAAAATATTTGTGGAGGCACCTATTATACTGTTCTGCCCAGTAAATCTGCACCTGCGGACAATTCTTCGCACCTGCGGACTCGCACCTGTGGCCTCAGGTGTGCACCTGCGAAATCCCTCTAACAGTCCAAACTTCGCACCTGCGGCTTTGCAGGTGCGTCCCATGCTTCGCACCTGCTGATTCCTCCTGCCTGGCCTATTTTCGCACCGGCGCAAGGACCTTCGCACCTGCGGCATTGCACCTGCGGCTCCCCATCCGCAGGTGCGGCCATACCAATAAATTAACACCAGCAGCTATTTACTGCAATTTCCTAAGTTCAAACCTCCGCTAACCATCCGAAATTAGCCCCGAGCTCCTCGGGGCCCCAACCAAACATACCAACCCACCCCATATCATCATTCAAACTTAGTCAAGCCTTCGAAACACCAAAAACAACACCAAAACACCAAAATTACATCAAATTAAAACCTTTGAACTCTAAAACTTCTAAATTTCGCCAATGATGCCGAAACAAACCAAAACATATCCGATTCACTGAACCTTCACTGAAGCTATATCCTTTGACCTCAGCTTCCTGACTTGACGACCCAAAATAGCCACCGGCTCTACCTCATATGACATATCACCCTCGATTTGAACCGTGCTGAAGTCCAAAACATTAGACGGGTCACCAACATACTTCCGGAGTATCAAAACATGGAACACTGGATGAATACTCGATAAGCTGGGAGGCAAGGCAAGTCTATAAGGTACCTCCACAATCCTCTAAAGCACCACAAATGGCCCAATGAACCTGGGACTTAGCTTTCCCCTCTTCCCGAACCTGATAACACCCTTAATGGGTGACACCTTCAACAACACATTCTCTCCAGCCATGAAAGACACATCTCGGACCTTCCGGTCCGCATAACTCTTCTTCCTAGACTATGTCGTGTGAAGCCTCTCCCGAATCAACTTTGTGTTACCCAACGCATCCTGAACTAGGTCTGTGCCCAATAGCTTCGCCTCGCCGGGCTCAAACCAACCAACAAGAGATCTGAACCTCCTACCATATAAAGCCTCATACAGAGCCATCTGGATACTCGACAGATAACTATTATTATATGCAAACTCCACGAGTGGCAGAAACTTGTCCCATGAACCACCAAAATCAATGACAAATGCATGCAACATATCCTCCAAAATCTGAATAGTACGCTCTGACTGCCCGTTGGTCTGAGGGTGAAACGCTGTGCTCAACTCGACCTGAGTACCCGACTCTCTCTGTACAACTCTCCAAAACTGAGATGTGAACTAAGTACCTCTGTCAGAAATGATAGAAACTGGAACCCCATGCAATCGAAAAATCTCTCTGATATAAATCTCAGCTAACCGCTCCAAAGAATAAGTCGTACCAACAGGAATGAAGTGCGCAGACTTGGTCAGCCGATCCTCAATAAACCATATAGTATCAAACCTCCTCGAAGTCCGTGGGAGCCCAACTACGAAGTCCATGGTGATCCTCTCCCACTTCTACTCCGGAATATCAAATCTCTGAAGCAATCCACCTGGTCTCTGGTGCTCATACTTGACCTGCTGACATTTTAGACACCGAGCCACAAACTCAACAATATCTTTCTTCATTCGCCTCCACCAATAATGCTTTCGCATATCCTGATACATCTTCGTGGCACACGGATTGATGGAATACCGCGAACTATGGGCCTCAGCCAGAATCAAATCTCGAAGTCCATCCACACTGGGCACACAAATCTGGCCCTGCATCCTCATGACCCCATCATCACTAATAACCACATCCCTGGCATCACCACGACGGACCCTGTCCTGAAGAACGAGCAAGTGTGGATCATCATACTGGTGTGCTCTAATCTGATCATAAAGAGAAGACCTGGAGGCTACACAAGCCAATACCCGCGGAGGCGCTGATAGATCCAAACTCACCAACTGACCCGCTAAAGCCTGAACATCAAGTGTTAATGCCCGCTCTGCTACAGGAAGGTAGGCTAGACTTCCCAAACTCTCCGCTCTGCGACTCAGGGAATCGACCACTACATTGGCCTTCCCTGGATGATATAAAATAGTGAGGTCATAGTCCTTGAGAAGCTCCAACCACCTCCTCTGATGCAAATTCAGATCCTTCTGCTTAAGCAGATGCTGCAAACTACGGTGAGTAGTGAAAATCTCACAATGCACTCTATATAAATAATGACGCCAAATCTTCAAGGCGTGAACAATAGATGCTAGCTCAAGATCGTGCACTAGATAATTCTTCTCATGCACCTTCAACTGTCTGGACGCATATGCAAACACCCTACCATCCTGCATCAAAACCGCTCCAAGGCCAACTCTCGAGGCATCACAGTAAACTGTATAAGAACCTGAACCCGTAGGCAAAATCAATATCTGAGCTGTAGTCAAAGCTGTCTTGAGCTTCTGAAAGCTCTCCTCACACTCCTCAGTCCACCTGAACTGAGCATCCTTCTGGGTCAGTCTGGTCATAGGTGCTGCAATAGATGAAAATCCCTCTACGAAATGGCGATAGTACCCTGCCAAACCGAGAAAACTGCGCATCTTGGTAGCCGATGACGGTCTAGTCCAGCTCTGCACTGCCTCTATATTTTTTGGGTCAACCTGAATACCCTCACTAGACACCACGTGCCACCAAAACGCTACTGAATCAAGCTAGAACTCACACTTCAAAAATATCGCATACAATCTCTTCTCCCTCATGGTCTGAAGCACAACTCTCAAATGCTGCTCATGATCCTCCCGAGATCGAAAATACACCAAGATATCTTCAATAAACATGATGACGAAAGAATCCAGATAAGGCCGAAATACAGTGTGCTTCAGGTGCATAAAGGCTGTTGGGGCATTGGTCAGTCCGAAAGATACAACCAAAAACTCAAAATGACCATACCTAGTCCTGAAAGCAGTCTTCGGAATGTTTGGCCCCTGAATCTTCAACTGATGAAAGCCGGAACGCAAGTCAATCTTGGAAAATACCCTGGCACCCTACAACTGATCAAACAAGTCATCTATACAAGAAAAGGGATACCGGTTCTTCACCATAACTGTGTCCAGCTGCCGATAATCAATACAAATACGCATATAACCATCCTTCTTCTATACAAACAACATCGGTGCACCCCAATGTGACATACTAGGCCGAATGAACCCCTTATCTAGGAGTTCCTGAAGAAACTCCTTTAATTCCTTTAGCTCCGCTGGTGCCATATGATAAGGTGGAATAGAAATACACTAGATGCCTGGCACTAGGCCAATACCAAAATCAATGTCCCTGTGAGGTGGCATGTCCGACGGGTCTGCAGGAAACACGTCCAGAAAGTCACGGGCCACAGGAACTGAATTAATAGCGGGAGTCTCTCAACTGACATCCCTCACAAAAGCCAGATAAGATAAACACCCCTTCTCAACCATACGCTGAGCCTTCAGATAGGAAATCACCCTGCTAGGCATATACTCAGAAGAACCTCTCCACTCAACCCTCAGACACCCTGGCATAGCTAAGGTCACAGTCTTAGCGTGACAATCAAGAACAACATGACATAGATATAACCAATCCATGCCCAATATCACATCAAAATCGACCATGCTGAGTAACAGTAGGTCCACTCGGGTCTCTATACCCCCAATAGATATTACACACGATCATTACACATGATCCACAACAACAGTATCACCCACCGGAGTCGACACATGAACAGAGGTAACTAAATACTCATGGGGCATATCAAGAAAATGGGCAAAATATGAAGAAACATAGGAATACGTAGAACCAGGGTCAAATAAAGCCAAAGCATCTTGGCAACAGACTGAGACAATACATGCGATCACTACATCGGAGGCCATAAAATCTGGCCTAGCTGGAAATGTGTACATACGGTCCTGACCTCCACCTGCTCGACCTCCCACTCTAGGGCGGCCTCTAGCTGACTAACTACCACCCCTGGCTGCCTGGGTGGGTGGTGAAGTAACTGGGGCGGGTTGGCCCCTCTACCGAGAAGAACCACCAGAATGACGTGGACACTACCTCCACATGTGCCCAAACTCGCCGCACTCAAAGCAAATCCCTGGATCCAGAGATGAGGACTGATAGAAACCCCTGGCACCAGAATGGCCACTAGAAGAATCATGCATAGAAGAACTCTGAACTGATGGCGCTCGAGCTGCACTCTGCGCTGGGAGGGCGCCGAATGAAAAACGGCCTGGCTGAGAACCGCGGGGACCATGCCCCGAAGATTCACCACTATAGGCTGGGTGGACTGACTGAGGAGGCCTGAATGAACGACCTCTACCATGCTGAAACTACACCCTGGAAGGAGCACCACTAGAATTGCCCGATCCACGAGGCCTCTTGGCCTTCCTCTCCTCCCGCTCCTGGCGGCGAAGCGACTCAATATCTCGAGCAATATCAACAACATGCTCGAATGTAGTATCTGATACTCTCTCCCGAGTGATAAATTGGCGGAGCTGATAAGTGAGGCCATACACAAACCTCCTAACCCTATCCCTATCAGTAGGGACAACATCTGTGGCATGACGAGCCAACTCCGAAAACCGCATCTCATACTGCGTCACTGATAGCTCCCCCAAATGCAGCTGCTCAAAAGTTTGCGCTGCTCCTCCCTGTGCGACTGGGGTACATACTTCTCCAAAAGATAGTGGAGAACTGCTGCAAGATGAGGGGTGCTGAACCAACAGGCCTATGACTCTCAAAAGACTCCCACCAAGTGAAACCAGCACCAGAAAACAGAAAATTAGCAAATGAGACCCCACTGGTCTCCAAAAATCCCATCAGTATGCAGCATCCTCTAACACTTATCCAGAAAACCCTGGGCATCCTCTTCCTCAGCACCACTGAATGTCGGAGGTTGTAGTCTACTAAACCTCTCCAGTCTACGATGCTCGTCCTCTGGCATAGCCGGAACCACGAAGTCCCAAGATGGAGCAATCGGCTGGGCTGGAACCGCCCCCGGTGTCTGCTGACCATGAGTAGCCTGCTCAGGTGTCCGGGTAACTGGAGTCTGACTGCCTCTCCCGGCCTGAGAGGTAGCGACAATTTCATGAGCAAGGGTGGTACACACAGTCAAGATCTGAGTCAAGGTCTCCTGAAGACCCGGAATAAAAATAGGCACTGTCGGTGCCTAAGCTTGTCTCGCTAGAGCATCTGCGACGAGAATCTGATCCTGAACAGCAGGGGGATCAACTGGTACTGCCCTGGCTACGGTACGGGCTGGCCCTCTACCTATATCACGGCCTCGACCGCGATCTCGACCTCTCGCTGGTCTAGCTGGTGGCTGATCACCCTGATCGGTAGCGCGAGTCCTCACCATCTGTGAGAGAATGAAACAACAGAAGTTCAGATTTCTGGAATCAACAAAATGGCATGACAGAATTCAAGAAAAATAAGATTGTTCATAAGGGTTTCGCAGCCTCTGGAAGATAATTACAGACGTCTCCGAACCGATCCACAAGTCTCTACTAAACCTGCACATGACCGTTGAGTCCTATGTAACCTAGGCTCTCATACCAACTTGTCACGACCCCAAATCCTCAATTGTCCGTGATGGCGCCTATCGTGGAACTAGGCTAGCCGATAATCACATAATTACAGCTTCTTTCCAAAATCCCAACCATTTTTAACCTTTCATAATCGTATATAAATTTTTTTAATCTATTAAGCAAAATAAACAGTTTAGCAACCAAAACCATCCCCAAAATCAAGAGTCAACATGTCATGAGAATCTAAGAAATATGCCAAAAGGTATACTATTATAATACAAACCTCCGAACAAATAACTAGATACAACATAAGAATGGAAAATAGAGATGCTGCGGACGCTGAACAACTACCTCTATATCCCAAACTCCGGCTCCGCGCGGAATAGATGGCTAACGCTCAATATCAGCACATGTATCTACCACAGGGGTGCAGGGAGTAATGTAAGTACGCCAACTCAGTAGTAATGAAAATAAATAAAGTCTAAGCGGCAAAAAACACAGAAAATCAATATCATCAGTTCACAATATGCATAGCCTTTCTTTCCAACAGTATATACATAGATATATGAAAACAACATGCCTTAAAAGCCAACTTCAGTAAAATACTTTGATAAATGTGTTTTCCAACAATTTCAGAAACAAAAATAACCGAAGGATTTAATGTAAAATGAAATAAATCATAAGTATCCCCTCGGGAAAAAACATGGATCATAAATCACCCCTCGGGCAGAACATCACTCAGCACGTTATAGCCACTCAGTATCAGCCCCTCGGGCAACCTCACTGTCACTCATGCCTCCCAATCAGTCGTCACCCGGCACTCGGCACTCAACACTCGCACTTAGTATGTACCTGCGCTCACTGGGGGTGTGTACAGACTCCGGAGGGGCTCCTTCAGCCCAAGCGCTAATATCAAGCCACCTCGTGACGTATCATATCCTCACAATCAGGCCCTCGGTCTCACTCAGTGAGAACCTCTCAAAAGCCCCCCGGGAGTATCAGTAAAAT
Source organism: Nicotiana knightiana (assembly GCA_005239525.1). Classification (NCBI taxonomy): domain Eukaryota; kingdom Viridiplantae; phylum Streptophyta; class Magnoliopsida; order Solanales; family Solanaceae; genus Nicotiana; species Nicotiana knightiana. Next base: position 53,574 of record ML424939.1, read on the forward strand.
GGGGTACTCGACCTAAAACATCATTTTTATATCTCAAAATAGTGTAAATAAGGTTGGGTTTCGAAAATAGTTAAGCACAATATGACTGAGTGTAAATCATAAATCAACATTGAGGAAATAGCAGTAAAAAGCCCCTAAGGGATCTAAAAAAGTCGGCATGAGGCCCCACACGACTTATAACCCAAATATAGCAATAGTCTTTAGAAGACAATTTAACATATGATTTAGAGTAAAATACGCAACTCAATAGTTGTCGCAGAGAGGATCAAGTCCAGTCCAAAAGTTAGTGCGCGCCACATACTCGTCATCTGATATGTGTGCCATTCTAAAAATAGTGAGAAATATGAAGTCCGGGGTTTCATACCCTCAGGACAAGATTTATAACCATTACTTACCTCTACCGGGCCACAATACTAATCCGAGATGCTCTTGCCCCTCAAATTAGCTCCCGATTGCTCTGAATCTAACAAAAACCATATTAACATCATCAATATACGCTAAAGGAAAACAACCTAATCGAAAACTATAAATTTAGACACAAGTATCGAAATTCGGCCGAACCCGAGCCCTGGGCCCGCATATCAGAATCCAATAAAATTTACATCACTATAATCCTCATCCTCCCACGATTCTACACATACCAAGAATACCACAATTGGACCACAATTGCCCGCTCAAATCACCAAAAGAATTTTCCAAATTTCCTCCCATTTTCCCAACTTTTCTAATTTATTTTCCTCAAATTTCAAGCCTAATTCGTCACAAAATAAGATAGAAACGAGTTTTATAATCCGGGAACTTACCTCCACTAAAGACCTTCGAATTCCCCCTTCAATTTTCTCTCAAACCAGCTCAACCCGCATGCAACAATGGATGAAATGTTAAAATATAAATGGAGGCACGTATTTATATTGTTCTGCACATTTAATCCGCACCTGCGAACAATTCTTCGCATCTGTAGACCCGCACATGCGGTCCCAGGTGCGCACTTGCGAAATCCCACTAACAGTCCAAACTTCGCACCTGCGAGTCCCTTTCTGCACCCGCAGCTTCGCAGGTACGTCCCATGCTTCGCACCTGTGGAAGTTGTCACCACGACCACTCCAAACCCGAACCAACCAACCCAATACAACATAAATAGGCTAAGCAACATACGATAAAGCATAAAAAGGGGAAATGGGGCTAATCTCATGAAACGACCGGCATGGTCGTTACAATAATATCCTTAAGATGATGAACATATACCCATTCAATCTGAGTATGAACCTGTGGAAACTAGGGATTGGTTGGAAGAAGAAAATGATCACAATGATCAACTTTGTGAACTTCTCATTGAAGTTGTAAATGGATCATCTGATAAACATGAACTCATCATGACACACAACCTACCACCCATGATGAGACCATCACCAAGAGTTACTAGAAGCAAAACAACTGTAGCCACTAATATACCACTAAAATCTATAACCCTATCAAAACCTCACTGATTAGTACACATATATGGAATGCGAGAGGTATTAGGACCTCAGGAGTTATTGAAAGACTAAGAATCCAAAAGCAACTTCACCAACTATCACTTATTGCTATCCTTGAATCCTTCATAGATAACACTCACATCAACTACTTTAGACATCAATTCTCTATGCATCAAGCATCTTCCAATGTCAATGAAAAAATTTGGGTATTCTGGGATAAAAAATTCATTGCTAAGGTTCTAGATTCTGATAAAAAATAGATATCTACGAAGATGAAACATGTGGAGGATGGAAATATTTTTAACCTCACATTCATCTATGCCAAATGCAAACCAGTAATGAGGAGACCCTTATGGGATGTCCTGAGACATAAATCTTCCATATACACCATCCCTTGGTGTGTTATAGGATTTCAATGTTATAGCATCTATTGAGGAGAAAATTGGGGGTATTCCTTATCAGATGAGTAAAAGCTTGAATTTTTTAGCACGATTACCGATAGTGGTCTATTGGATCTTGTCTACTATGGTAAAAATACACATGGTCAAATGGCAGGGGACCAAATTCTATTGTTTGGAAAAGACAAGATAGGGGTCAAGTGAATGACCAATGGTTGACTGCCTTCCCTGCCACTACTTTTTCTCATCTAATCTCAGCAGGTTCTAACCAAAACCCTATCCTGATGGAGCTCAATGTAAGGCAAGAAATGTGTAAGAGATACTTCAAATTCCTCAAATTCTAGGTGGACAATGAGAAGTTTTTGCCACTAGTGGAGGAGGTATGGAACAGAGAAATCACAGGCAGTTCTATGTGGGTTCTTCCATCAGAAACTCAAAGCACCACTTTGAGTTTATGGTCCAGATAGGAATATGGATACATTTTTCAAAAATCCAAACTGTTTGAACAACAAGTAAAAGATGTAGAGGAGACATGGGCATATAATAATTCTGAGAGTGACATAATTACACTTCAGGAACTCAAAGCTCAATGTCTCATGTACATGAAACTTGAAGAGTCAATCATCAAACAGAAAACTCAGTTACATTGGTTCAAAGACAGGGATGCAAATTCCAGATATTTTTATAGCCCACTGAGGGTTAGAAGAAGAAATTTATACGTACACAAGGTCTAGGATGAAGAAGAAAATTAGGTATAGGATGATGAGGCTATAGGCCAAGCAACATGTGACTATTTTCAAGAACTCTTTTGTGACCCATGAGTTACTATCAGAGAAGATATTCTCTCATGCATCCCAACCATGATCACCCCTGAAGACAACAATGACCTTTCCACAGATCCCACAATGAATGAACCCAAAGAAGTAGTCTTCTCCATGAGTCCAATAAGTGTTGTAGCCCCTGAGGGTATGAATGGTAAATTTTACCATACTTGTTGGGAGATCATCAAGTTTGATTTGATGAAGGTTGTATTGGCTTGATTTGGAGGAAGTACCATGCCCAGATACATGACAAGTGCTTGTCTTGTCCTACTTCCCAAAGTGGAATTTCCCAACTCCCTTACACAATTTAGACTAATCAGCCTCAACTATTTTATCAACAAGATTATCTCCAAGATCATTAGTAAAACATTGGCTCCAAATCTTCCCAGAATCATCTCAACAAAATACAAGCTTTGTTAAAGGGAAAAAACATTTCTGAAAATATCATGCTTGCACATGAAACTGTACATGGCATCAAAAAGCCCAATATATAAACCAATGTTGTTATTAAATAAGACATGGCCAAATCCTATGATAGAGTATCATGGAGATTCACATGTAGCATGCTGAGAAGAATGGGATTCTGTGAAAGAATCATTGACATGATCTGCAGAACTTTGTCCTAAAATTTTGTACTCAGTCATCATTAATGGCACCGGGTGTGGCTTCTTTCAATCTACTAGGGGCCTAAAACAAGGAGACTCGCTAGCTCCCTACCTGTTCATTATTGGATCTGAATTACTTTCTAGGATCCTCAATAACCTGATATATGATCAATTCTTTAATGGCTTCTATAAAAGGAGAGGACATAGATTAATCACATCAGTTTTGCAGATGACATAATCATATTTACTACATGAGGCACAGTATCACATAAAAAAATCATGAAGATATTGAGCAACTATGAAGAAAGTTCTGGGCAAAAAAGCAACAAGGATAAGAGTCACTTCATAACTTCCCTTGGAACATTTCAGTCTGCCATCAAAAGGATTAGAGAAGAAAATGGTTTCTCAAAGAGGGAATCTCCTCTAACTTACCTAGGATATCTTTTGTATACATGTAGGAAGAGGGTCATTCACTTCAAAAATCTCATAGATACGATTGTAGGTAGAATAAAAGGCTAGCATGGAAAAATGATATCCTATGGTGGAAGGGCCACCTTGATAAAATATGTACTGCAATCAATACCAATCTACTCTTGTCTACAGTGTCTCCTCCAAAAACTGTTATGAAGCAGATTGAGAATTTGGCAACAAATTTATGTTAGGGTCTGGAAAAGGACAAATTGAAGTATCATTGGGTCTCTTGGCAGAAACTGACCCATCTAATTAAGGAGGGTGGTCTAGGATTCAGAATAGCTGGGGATATCTGCAAATCAATGAAGATCAGATAATGGTGAAACCTCAGGACCTCGCTATATCTATGGAGAAATTTCCTTAGTGAGAAGTACTGTCAAAGGTCCAATATCATACCCAAAATATTGGACTCTATCCAGTCACAAGCATGGAAAAGGATGATGATTAACAAAAAGGAGGTTGAGCAAGCAAGTTAATGGAGACTTCACTCAGAAAACTTTTTGTTCTGGTGGGATAATTGGCTAGGAACAGGGCCTTTAATTGACTACAGGATTAGTGGTGGCAGGCCTGTCATAACTCTTGTTTCCTATTTTTGGAGGAGGGTCAATGGAATCTTCAGAAACTAAATGAATGTGCCCCATATCACATGATCCAAGATATCATTCAAACACCCTATTCATTACCAACCTCATACCTTAGATGAAGCCATTTGGACACCCACTGTTAATGGAAAATTCACTCGTGCCTTTTCTTGGGAACTTATTAGAAAGAGGAAGTAACCTAACTTCCCCAACAAAAATGACGTGGATAAGAAAATACCCTTTAAGTGGTCCTTATACCTATGGAGAGCTCTTAGAAATAAATTTCTAACTGATGACAAGGTGCTTTTATTTAGCAACCCCACTGTATCCAGATGTGTCGGCTGCATTACACATTCCAATGAAATTGTGGATCACATTTCAGCAAAGGCTCTTTTGCTAGCTATGTTTGGAGGAAATTTTGTGGCATAGCAGGAATACTTGACAACAAGCCTCTCAAGTTGCTCTTGATGACCTGGTGGATGCAGAAGAGTCATAATGAAGTCAAAAGGTTAATCCTTGACACCATGCCTATTATTATATACTGGAACCTTTGGAAGAACAGATGCAATGCAAAGAATGGAGGAAAGACATCATCTATGGCCAGGGTCTTGTTTTCTAGCAACTAAGATGTCTCAATGATGCTGAGGACCTGCTTCCCTTGTATCTCCTGGCCCATCAACTAGAATGAACTATACCAAGGAGTGGAACAAATTCAACACCATACCTCTGTCACTCAAGTCACCTGACAATGACCTGAAGCTCAATTTGTGAAGGTCAATAACGATGAGAGTGATCTAAGTAATCTAGGCAGAATAAGGGCAGGGGTTATCATCAGAGATCATACCAGTGAGTTCACCCATGCCATTTCTACTCCATCGGAGAAGGTACTAATAATCTTGTTGTAGTTGAAGAAGCCATCATATGAGTTCAATGGTGTTTGAACAATGAATTTCACAAAGTCACCTTGAGGCATATTCAACTCTCCTTATCAAGTGGCTGAACAAAAATGAATCCCCCTGGACTCTAAGGATGAAAATGCAAAAAGCTAATGAACTCAGCTTATAGTGTGAGGAATTCAGATCCTCACATGTGTATAGAGAAGTTAATTGCCCAGCTGATTCATTATCCAAGTTAAGTCATGAGCTGCTAGAAATGACCCATTTCCACCTCCCATCAGCTCTACCTAACCACATCATAGGACAAGTCTTAAAAGACTCCATCAGCACTCCAACCTTTAGACACAAGAATACAAGCAGAATCACTGCCCCATCACAATATTCTCATGGGTATGGGTAAAATCATAGCAGCAAGGGAACAAACCTATTTATCCAAATATCCACACCCATTGACCCATATGACCACAAACAGAACAAGCACCTTGTTCAAATCGTTATGGAGGAGAACACTAGTGTAGTTTGGTATACTAACAGTGGTTTTTGCTTTCCATGTATTACTAGGTTCTTGTAAATCCCCTGGTGGTCCTTCAGAGTGTGGTATCAGCAACTCTATTGCTCAATCTACTGAAGGATCATCAGAGCACTAAAGCAGGCCTCTGTAGCCAAGAAATTAAACACCTAATCTTACCACCAATAGAGATGTCCTCCCAATATCCAACATACTTCACCATCTACATATGCCTCCAATCTAGTGCACTAATGATCAACCAATCCAAACGAAAGCCATAGTACTCATCTACAAGTAGAATCCATTCATCCAGTTGGACACCAACAAGACACAACCATCCAACCACCCTCAAATCACCAGTTCATTCAACTACTCTACAATCTCAGTAGCAAACATCCTTACCCCCTTAAACCACAGTCAATCCGCAAGCACATAGATCACAGAAACCCATAAGAACATGATATCAGGCACACATACAATTCTCATAAGCCACAAGAACTTGAGAATGGCCTCACGCTCAACTCTCAACCCTCAAAAGGAACTGAGAGGAGATAATCATTGCTGCAAAAGAAAAGGCAAAAAGTTATTTTTTACAGAACTTTGATTTCTTTTTTGCAGGTACTGATATACCTTGCTTAATAAATTGACATACTCTCAGTGTGTGGTATCAGTACAAAATGTATCCATCCTACTGAGGTCATCTCAATGGTTTAACGCAGGCCCTAGTTTGACTACCTCAAAAAGAATCCACACCATACAATTAACAGCCCCCCCTAGTTTACTGTTGCCTTTTCATGCTCCTTCGCAATACAATGACAAAACAATAGGGAAAGACTGGGATTTGGATTCCATCAATTCAAAATGTACATTATGAATCCCAACATGAAGAACAATTCAACCCTCAACAATTAACTGCTGTAGAATCAGTATATGCTTCAGTGCACCAAATTCAAATCATCATCAACTGGAACCTCAACATAGTTCTGGCAGCTTCTGCTTCAGGCATCCGACATGACACACCTGGAGGCCCTGCAATGCCTTTTCATAAGCCTCCAGATGTAGAAACTTACATACTGCAACAACCTCTTCACAAAGGGTGAGGTGTGTGAGAAGATATGTCTCAGTTCCCAAAACCTACCATCTCAACTAGCTTTCTAGACTAAAGTAACCAACAATTGCTCAATCCCTTATGTTAAGAACATCATGCAGAAGCAACATCGTCAATCATATATAAGGGCTGTTTTCATAATTATCTTCAACTTGTCTTTCTCTTTCCTCATTGTCAAACCAAAGCTGAAGATAGTTCCCCATTCCACCATCAACATTTTATCATTATCCATAGTGAGATTCTTTTGTAGATGTAGGTCTTATTGGATGTGGACCATGCGCCTTCAACTCAACCACATAGTAGATTAAGGTTCACTTGTGCATTTTTGTATAGTTGACTTAGGCTCACTTCATCATATTTTTGTATAGCCAATTGTCTATCACTTATGGATAGGAAATTGGCACATCATTATAGGTCATAGTTCCAGGATCCACTTTATTGTCAAGTTAGGATGACTAAATGTGTATCCACCAATTATCGGAGGTTTGGTTATGTCCCCCTCCTTGTTGTACATTATTTTACATCTATGAAAATTAACACTAGACACAATGCCTAGTGGAGTCAAATAAAAATAAGGATCCAAATCATTCCAAAACTTTCCGAAATGAAACTAACCATCCCCACAATTCATAATACCACAAATACACATACGGAAAGCATCTAAAGGAACACGGGACTCAAATACACAAAATGACTGGTTGGGTCATTACAATATCTTTTCAAATGTTGACCTAGGGACATTGGTGTCTAGTATCATAGTACAATAAATAAGTTATCAATTACCATGATGATCTCAGGTCAAAAGAAACTCTTATATCACATTCTTTAAGAGATTATCCTATAACAGTTTATGGTAATCCTTACCATTAGGAATTATCCAATAAGTCGGTTCAATGATCATATCTCTATATGCACTATATATATGTGTGTGTGATTTAGTGAATGAGATGAACCAAATTTTATCTCATAAAGACGATCTTATAGATATTTATCTAGTTGGATTACTAATGTCCAACTTAATAATCCTACAATCAAGAAAAAATTTGGATTAAATTATAAGAAACTTCACCCTCATTATTGTGATCTCCATCACGATGAAAAGTCTCAAAAATTAATCAAGGACCTTATTGAATTAATCAACAAATTAATAATAACTATGATAAAAGAAGGCAAAATACATCGACAACCCCTTTAACTTGTTTTCACTTTCCACTTTAACACTTATTCTTAATGTCTTTCCATTTAAACATTCCAACCACTCCTTTAGTGTGTCATCTAGACACAAAAAGCTGACATGGCGAAACGAATATTTCTCACATTTTCAAGCACATGAAATGGTCCAAAAAACAAACTCCTCGTACTTATTGCCGGAAAATAAATAGGTTTGCCAATAAGTTTTCCGCCAGACTTCTCTTTTTATTTCTTAGTGTAGGATTTATTACCAATACTATGTGCACTAAGATTAGCATTTTAGCTGAAATATATGAACAAGAACTACTCAAATCGGTCATTTTTTTTTTTTATCAAAAACTATATGGGGGGCTTTTATTTGATGATGAGAAGCATGTACAATATCTTAACCCCGTTGAATCGACATGAAATTAGAATTGACATTTTGTCGAGTACCTTTTATGCTTAACTTACCATATTCTCCATTTTCAAATTCGTCGTAGTTGAGCGGATCAAAGCTAAAGAAGATGTGTTAGGAATATTCCCTTGAGGTGAAAAAAATTTTTGGCATTGGTTTTGTTGCATTTGATTGGCTTGAACACCATTTACAGCCAAATAGAGCTTGCTGGAACTTGGAGCTTCATCGGAGTTGCCTTTTTTGAAGTTGGAATGCTCTAAATCTTAGCGGGAGATAGATTACAACCCAGGGAAGAACCTCCCACGCTTGGATTGGCTCGAATATGCTCATAGCGATGTGTAGTTGGAATTCCATGCGAATTTTTGCTACAATTTTTTGTTGTGTTATCGTGTAATTCACTTACTTCGAAATTTGTTTATGTCCAAATTAATAATTTTTTGTTTTATCATATTTCAGATCTAACAATGTTGAATAACTGAATGTATAACTTGGAGGTTTGTAGAAGGATTTGTTTAATTATTAAAATGAAAGATTAAAGAATGGTGAAGAAAAGTCCTAAATTTTTAAATGATTGTATTGGCAGAAGATGTATTTTTGAGGGGGGGGGGGG
>ML424939.1:62898-114717 GCA_005239525.1 Nicotiana knightiana
TTGTCAAGAAGATGACAAATTGTTCTTATTTGTCTGTTAACTTTTTTTAAAAGTCTCTTTTTGAAGTTAAATCCATGTGTCTCCTTCGTTTTGGTCATTCTGCCATAAAAGAATATCAAATGCCATATATTTTTATATTAAATAATTTTCACAAAAATATATTCAAATCATCAAATATGAGATCGGATCTAGGGCATATCTACTATATCCCTAACAATCTCCCACTTGCATTAGAGTCAATCACGCTTGTACTTCATCATTCACAATTTCCACTCGTTCTTGTCAAACTCTTGTTCCCCAAGAGATTTAGTGAATGGCTCTGCCACATTTTCTTTTCCATCAACCTTTTGAATCTCGACATCCCCACATTCAATAATTTCTCTTATCAAATGATACCTTCGCATAATGTGTTTCAATTTTTTGTATGATCTTGGTTCTTTTGCTTGAGAAATTGCTCCACTATTATCACACAACAATGGAAGTGCACCTTCTATTGAAGGAACCACACCAAGTTTAGTTAAGAACTTTTTCATCCATACAACTTCCTTAGAAGCTTCACTAAATACATATATATTGCGCTTCAGTCACTGAATCAACTGTTGTAGCTTGTTTGGAACTTTTCCAACTCACTGCACTACCACTTAAGGTGAATACATAACCAGAAATAGATTTGATCTCATCTCTATCTGAAGAGAAACTTTGATCAGTATGACCTTCAAGTATCATCTCAGAATCCCCACGGATGAGGAATTGGCCTTTAGTCCTTCTTATGTGCTTAAGTATTATCTTCAACACCTTTTAGTGTTCCTCGACAGGATTTGCCTGATATGTACTAGTTCTTCCTAGGGCACAAGCCACATCAGGACATGTACATGTCAGGGTATACATGTTAGCTCTCACTGCACTAGCGTATGTGACCCTACTAATGTGTTCTCTCACTTCAAGTGTTTTTGGACAATCCTCGCTATTGAGAGTAGTTCCAGTGCCTATCATCAGATAGCCTCTTTGGAATAATCTATATTATACATCTTTAAGATGGTATTCATGTACAAAGACTGAGAACGGCCTGATCCCATAATAATCGTGGTAGTCGGTACTGCCAAGGTGAACGGCCCAATCCCATAAGAATAATATTACTAACCTGTCGAGGCGAACGACCTGATCCCATAAGAGTAGTGTTACCATCCTGTCAAGGTGAACGACCCGATCCCATAAGAGTAGTGTTACCATCCTGCTGAGGCGAACGAGCCGATCCCAGAAGACTAATTTATTTCACTTCTGAGGCAAATGGCCCGATTTCATAAGAGTAGATAAATTTACCTTGCTTGTAGAAACATTTTTCATACGAGAAGACACGAGTCTATAGCTTATCAAGTATTTCCCAACTTTTCTAAAGTAAGAAACTAAGTTGATATATTTAATTAAAATCCTCAACATCAGTCATAATCAAGAAAATTAACAGACATGATCGGCATAAAATAGCACAATTAAAGACATAATATGCATCTAAGTCTACCCGGACATATCATGAATATAGCTATCTACGGAATCACGTCACCTCGTGAGTACGTAGCTCCCCTCAACAAGTAGCACACAACAATTAATACATCTAAGGGGATAAGCTCCCTCTTACAAGGTTAGGCAAGAGAGTTACCTCGGTTCCAAGTCCTCAATCTGGCTCTTCAACCTCACTAGAACTCCTCAAATGATGCAGAGGAATCCTATCACGCCCCAGAGTCGGGAGGTGCGACTGGCGCTCAACTGAGTAAACCCAGTCAAGTGATGACGTCCAAATCCACTAATAAAAAGTAAATGGACACCGTCACATACAATATAAATTACCCAACTATGAGTCGGGGTCGAATCCCACAGAGAGCAATATGTAGGCGATTAGGAATGTAAGAAAATTATCACTTATTGTGCAATGCCAAACACATAGAAATTGATTGTGAAGATATTATAGCTAAATGCAAAAATATAATCTAACCTAGAAAATAATAAAATGATCAATGGCTACAAGTATGGATGCATCGAGAATTACACTCAAGTAACGATCCAACGTATTTCATGATTTTAGAAATGTGAGCGACTTTATATTAATTAGCCACGAATAACAATTCTCAACTAGCTTGTAATGACCCGACCAGTCGTTTTGAGCTATAGTTTGTCGTTTGGAAGTTTAAGGCCATGAGCAGCTTCATTCCAGGTATTATGACTTCTAGGCGTGGTCGAAACTGAATTTCGGGAAGTTCGGAGTAGAATTGGAAAGAAAATTCTCATTTTGAAAGCCTTAAGTTGGAAGAATTGACTCAGATTGGATTTTTTAGTAAACGACCTCAGAATCAGGATTTGAAGGTTCCAGCAGTTTCGTATGATGATTTCGGACTTGGGTCTATGTTCGAAGCGGGTTTTGGATTAACCCGGAGCGTTTCGGCGCATATTGTGGAAGTTAGTATTTTAGAAGAAATTTCATAAGTCTGGGTTGAAGTACATTTCAGTGTTATTGATGTCTGTTTGGGATTCCGAGTCTGGAAATAACTCTGTATGGCGATTTTGGTGTTAGGAGCGCGATCGGAAGTGAATTTGGAAGTCCGTAGGTCATTTTGGAGTCATTTGGCTAAAGTTAGAAATTGAAGGTTTTTAAAAAGTCTGACGGGAAGTGGATATTTTGATATCGGGGTTAATTTTTAATTTCGAAAGTTGGAGAAGGTCCGTAATGTTGAATGTGACTTGTGTGCAAAATTTGGGGTCAATCGGACGTGATTTTGATAGGTTTCGGCATCGAATGTAGAAGTTGGAAATTCCAAAGTTCATAAAGATTGGATTGAGTTGCGATCCATTGTTTCGACGTTATTTGATGTTATTTAAGGCCTCGAACAGGTCCGTATTATGTTTTGGAACAGGTTAGTACGGTTGGACGAGGTCTCGGGGGCTTCAGATGGATTCCGGGTGGTTAACAGATCGAATTTGGAGTTGAGAAAGGGCTGAATTATCTGGTGTCTGGTGTGACTGCACCTGTGCAATATGGGTTGCATGTGCGGTTTTGGCAGCGCAGATGCAGAATTTGGCTGGCTTGGCTGGGGGCGCAGGTGCGAGGTTATTTCCGCACCTGCGAAGACGCAAATGCGGAAGAGGAAGCGGAGGTGCGGAGCCCGGCTGTGAATGAGGAAGCCACATGTGCGAGTGCTTGGGTGCACCTGTGTGCTAGAGGGCGCAGGTGCGTAGGTCGGGTCTGGGCAGTGTGTATTTTAAAATCGAGGTCTTGGCTTATTTGCACTTCATTTCTTCGATGGAAAGCAATTTTGGAGCGATTTTGGAGTGGTATTTTCAGCATCTTCCATAAGGTAAGTGATTTCTTCCCATCTTGAGTTAAATACTTGGATTATGCATGGATTAGAGAAGAAAATTTATAGAAATTTGGGGTTTTGGTGGGAAGACCTAGAAGTTGTATTTTTGGATTTTTGACCGCGAATTTTGGCATGAAATTGAAAGAAAATTATATATTTGAGTTCGTAAAGTTATGGGTAAAAATTATCTTCGAAAAATTTTGAAATCCGGGAACGTCGGCCCGGGGGTGATTTTATCAACTTTCCGAGCGGAGTTGGGAATTTATATTGTAACGACCCGACCAGTCATTCTGAGAGTTTAGCCCCGTTTCTGCTTCATTCTATGTGGTTCAACATCATTTATGAGTGTTGGGTCGGTTGGTTCGGGTTCAGAGTGGTCATGGTGAGCATTGAGGCAATTAGTCTCTCAAGGTAGCCTAATAGTTGAGAAAGTCAACTGAGAGTTGACCTATTGGTGAACGACCTCGAAATGCAGATTTTATCGCTCGGATATCTTCGTTAGGTGATTTGGGACTTAGGAGTGTGTTCGGAATTGAGTTTTGATGTCCGGTAGAGAATTAGGCTTGAATTGGCGAAAGTTCATTTTTGGCGATTTTCGGTCGATAGTGGAAAATAGGCTATCGGGGTCGGAATGGAATTCTGGAAGTTTGAACAGGTCCGTAATTTCATTTTGAGTATGTATGCAAAATTTCAGGTCAATCGAAGGTGTTTTGGTTGGTTTCGGCGTAGTTGGCAAAATTTCTGAAGTTTCAAAGCTCAGGGCTTGAATTTGATGTAATTTTTGTGTTTTCGTGTTGTTTTTGGTGTTTCGAAGGCTCGACTAAGTTTGAATGATGTTACGGGATATAATGGTATGTTTTGTTGAGGTCCCGAGGGCCTCAAGTGTGTTTCGGGTGGTTAACGGACCAACTCTTGGCTTGAAAACTGGGCAGATTTTTGCTGGTGTGAGGTTCTAGTTTCCTTCTACGCGATCGCGGAAGGATGTTTGCGATCGCGTAGAGTAAAAGAGTGGGGCAGGTATTTTTCTTTATGCGATCGCGTGGTTAGGATTGCGATCACATAGTTTGGTCAGGAAAGGCAGTGCGATCGCGTGGGTATTTCTGCGATCGCATAGAGTATTTTGAGGCGCATGTGTGAGGGTGGAGAATTGTTCTGTGCGATCGCGTGTATTGGTCTGCGATTGCATTGGTTGGTTGGTCTGTGCATCGCGATCGCATGCCAAGGGTCGTGATCGCAGTGAAGAAATCTTAATGGCTGGGCAGAATGTTTTAAAGGTCATTTGTGCGAGAATAGCTCATTTTTCCACCATTTTTGACGAGTTGGGAGCTCTTTTAAGAGGGTTGAAGAAGAAATTGAAGGGAATCACTTGGAGGTAAGGTTTTTAACTTCATAACTCTTTTATATGTCGATTTTTAAGTAATTAAACCATAGAATTTGCTGGAATTAAACCCAAATTAGGAAAGAAGGGTGCATGGGAAATTGATTTTTCTTTTGAGGATTTGAGTGGGCGATTGTGGTTCGATTTTAGGGTTTCTGGTATGTATAGAATCATGAAAAGACGAGGATTCTAATGATGCAAATTTTATCTAATTCCGAGACATGGGCTCAGGGCTCAGGTTTGGCCGAATATCAAGATTCTTGTATAATTTGATGATTTTCGATTGGGTTGTGTTCCTTGAGTATATATTAATGATGTTGAACTAGTTTTGGCTAGATTCGGAGCAATCGGGAGCCAATTTTTAGGGGAAAGAGCATTGAGTACTAGTATGGTGGCCCGGTAGAGGTAAGTAATGGTTATAAATCTTGTCCTGAGGGTATGGAACCCCAGACTACATATTTCTCAATGATTTTAGAATGGCGCACATGTCGGATGACGAGTATGTGGCGCGTACTAATTTTTGGATTGGACTAGGTCCTCTCCGCGACAACTAATCAGTTGCTTATTTTACTCAAAAACTTATGTTAAACTATGTTTTAAAAATTTGTTGAAATATTTGGGCTATAAGCCGTATTTGGAGCCTTGTGCCGATCTGTTTAGAACCCTTGGGGGCTTTTTACTACTGTTTTACCTCACTATTTGTTGATAATTTCACTCAGCCACATTGTGCTTACTTTTTTCGAAACTCAACATGATTTACACTACTTTGAGATTTAAAAATGATGTTTTGGGTCGAGTACCCTGTTTTACTGATTCGCCCGAGGGGCTTTTTGAGTGGTACTGCTGAGTGAGGTGGAGGGCCTGATGGTGAGGTGCTGAGGTATTAGCGCTTGGGCTGAAGGAGGCCCTCCGGAGTCTGTACACACCCCCAGTGAGTGCCCCGAGTGCCGAGTGACGAGTGATTGGGAGGCATGAGTGACTGAGAGGTGCTGAGTGAATGTGAGGCATGCACGAGGGGCTGATTATGATACATGTTTTGCCCGAGGGGATACTTATTATTTTACTACTTTCACTCTGAGTTTATGAAACATGTTTTTCCTGAGGGGCCTCTATATGATTCATTTCATTTTCATACTAAATCTTTCGATTTGATGTTGTTGAAAATATTCATTCTTCAAAGGATTTTTCTGAAGTTGGTTTTAAGGCATGATGATTTCATATATCTATGTTATACTATTGGAAAGAAAGGTTGTGCATCTTGTGATTTGACGACATTGATTTTATGTGTTTCTTGCTGCTCAGACCTAATTTATTTTTATTACTACTGAGTTGGTGTACTCACATTACTTCCTGCACCTTGTGTGCAGATTCAGGTGTTAGGGCAGGGTGAGTTGTCTATCTGTTCTAGAGATTCTCGGAGGTTTGCGAGGTAGCTGCATGCGTCCACAGTCCTGCTCCTTTTCCTGCTTACTATTATAGAATTTATTTTTGTTAAGTTATATATTTTATGTAGATGCTCATGACCAGTGACTCCGGGTTCTCAGGGGTTGTATTTAATGTTCAATATAGATTTAACTGTTTTATAAATGTTTAAAGCAACCTTTATGGGTAATCAATATAGAAAAGATGAAAAAGAGAAGCTTATTATGATTCGAGTTTGGGTTTTGGATGGCCTAGTTCCATGATAGGCGCCATCACGATTGTCCTTGATTTGGTGTCGTGACATATACAAATTGAATTGTTATAACTATTAGAGTTTATTTTCATTGGTTCGCCCATTATTTGGTAGTTTTGGGGCGTTGCGCATCAATGTGAGTCGTCGGAAGGGCTTGGAGGCCCGTTATGAATCTTCGGAGCGAGGTAAGTCTCCTTTATAACATTATAAGAGGGAATTGTCCCCATAGGTGAAATAATTAATATGTGCTACTATTTGTGGGGGTTACGTACGCACGAGGTGACGGAGTCCGTGCGTAGGTACTATTATGCTTATGTACGGGTAGTCTAGGCCCCAAAAGATTGTTTTATTTGCCGTACTTGTAACCTTATTGATGAAATTAAAGTGTTTAAACCTTATCGAACTTGGTAAATGAATTTCTGGGAAAGATTTAAATACTATTTTCGTGACCATTAAAAGAGAAATTGTTATTTTCTTCGGTACTTATTTTCCTGATGTAGTCGGGGTGGACTGTTTGAATGTGTATGATTATGTGTGATCGCTTCGCAATTTATATTCCGCGAGCAGGGTGATTTCTTCCACTACTCACATGGGAGCGGGCCGTACGCCATGTCAGGTTAATAGATGCATCTATGGTTCACGTCGTTCGACCCTTCGGCAGTGCATAGTTTACAATTATGTTGGTTCGGGCCGTTCAACCCTCGGCATTTCCTGCACATGATATTTGTTGGATACCATCTGTGATTTGAACTGTTTAATTGCCTTAATATATGAGTTGTTAACTGAAATGACGGAAACTGAGATTTATAATTTATGGAAGAAGTTGTCCTTTCCTGTTGTTATTTATTATCTGATTATACCATCCATGTTTAGCATCACACTTTTTAATATTAAATTGACCTCTAGCAAGTGTCAAAGTCGACCTCTCTTCACTACATCTTCGAGGTTAGGCGGGATACTTACTGAGTACACGTTGTTTTCGTACTCATACTACACTTGCTATGCATTTTGTTGCACAAGTGCATGTATATCTAATGGCCCCGCTTCGCACCGTGGCATGGTTGATATGTAGAACTAGGTGAGCTGCACCTCTCGAGACGATCCGGAGCCAGCAGAGTCTCCTTCAGAGTATTGAGTTGTACTTTCTTTACTATCCCATTTGTATTCTGTACGGTTATTGTATTTCATTTGATTTTTCTTTGAAATTGCTCATGCACTTGGTACACCGGGTTGTGGGATGACTTTGGGATGTATTATTCGATTGAATTATTTAAAACATCGTTGTTTACTCGGTAACTTTATTTGATATTTATATAATGAAATAGAGTAACGATTTTCAAAATACTAAAATAGGAATTTAATTAACCATGGAGTGATGGCTTGCCTAACTGTGGTGTCCGGTGCCATCACGACCTTGATGGATTTTGGGTCGTGACAGAGCTTCTTCCGAAGACAAACAACACTTCCTAATTGAATTATCCCTAAAACAATCAAGAGATTAAGCACACCCGAATATGGCTACAAGTAGTTCAATCCTGTTCCCAGGTAGAATCTATAAAGTGAACGTTAAAGCCTCAAGTTCTTGTTAATTAATCTTTCCCAACCCCAAATTATCTTTTCCAAAATTAATTCGAAGTAAATGGGCGAGTCCTAGGGTTAACTATGTTTCGCGCCTCCCCTTTCCCCCGAGCGTTCCTTTCGGGGCCCGGTGGATAGGGGTTTATGACATTGGTTGATACAACCTGTTCCTTTTGGAAAGGAGTTTGCATATTTTGAAGAGTCGCCACCTAACGATTTTAACGGTGCGTTAGGGCACCTAAGGGGTTCAATTACAACTACATTACTAACCATAGATTGGGTAAGAGCTTGAAATTATCCTAAGGGGAAGGTGTTAGGCACCCCTCAGGATCCACAAGTGTGGTTCCCGGCCAAATGGTTTCTGTTAATTTGTGCAATTAGCAAATAACAAGTAAGGGGGGCTCAAGTAATATGGGATTTAAGTCTTAAGCAGGCAGATGTTTGAAAATAGTAAAGAAGATTAGATTTTGAAAGGATTACAATCTAAGCATATAAAAGGTATCCTAGGTTTATAATAATATGGATCACATCAATGCAGTACCCTATAATCACTCCTTGAAGAGGGGCTACACGTGGTATTAGCGCACCGGTCATCATAAACATATTCTATCCTTTCCCACCCCATGAAAGTAACTAAATCGAGTGTTGGTCTCGACCTCTATTGAATGATGTTACCCGTCCCTTCCTATCAGTCCCAGAGGAAGTTAGGACTCCTATCCTAAAGGAGGTTCTAGGCAGACCCTCAGGTTTTAAAGGTGAAAATGCTAAGGCGACATATAATGAACAAGTAGAACTGCAGATAAAGGGTGTAGCACATAAACAGGAAAGGGCTCAAAGACCTCCACAAACAGTGCACATAAACAACATGTCTCATACACAATTAAGGTCCAGATTCAGACCCTACGCATGGTGTCTAAGTGATAATAGCAAAGACAGATTTATTGCATAACTCAAAAAGGAAGTCTTAATCAGGCTTGCCTACTGCTTTTAAGCATGCTGACAGTTGAACACTAATCACAAAGGATAATTCTAGTTTTATTTTTTAAGTTGATTACCTAAGGCTTGCCTAGGTGTAGGATAACATGCAACAATTATTCAGATTTGTTAACGACTCTAGGTTGTTTATAACTAATAACATGCAACTATAGGTGTTGAAGATGTGCAAGGACTAATTACCAGTTGTTTAGAACATGGGACTTTTTTAGATATCTGTATTTAGACTAAGTGCATTTAAATGAGTACGATCATATAGCATGATGCATAACGCAACATGATACATAATAACCTAAACAGGATTTCTAAATGCCCATAAAATCACAACATTATGCACCATGTCAGAAATAGCAAGAGTACAACCTGTTAATGTTACTCAAGGGACAAGATTTCTAAGTGCGCATAGCAACATGAAACATGATTGCAGAAGATACCAATTATTAATGTTATTTACCTATCACAGATTTTTTTAAGTGATGAACGACAATACTGAAACAAGATGTTGAAACAGTGTACATGGGACCTAAAGAGTAGGATTTTTAATACATGGATGTGAACCTACACATGATTTCTATTGCGCAGATAAGAAATAAAGCTTAAAACACGGCTCTTACCCTTGTAATCACTAAGCATGCGTAGTTAGCCCTCCCATTTCACTATCTAGTCCCCATGAGTCATTTACAAATTATTACAAGCCAGGAATTATGAATTGCATAAACAAAGTAGAAAATAAGAAGTTATTCTATAGGGAGCCTTCATTCAGGCCCAAATCCTCCAAAACTTATGCCATATGGTATTCATAGCCTTTTCACAGTATGGGTGTGTCAAAGTTCCCTAAGGACCTCAAGGGCTCCCGGGCAATGCTCACACCCAGATTTCATAGCCAAGATAGAGCATGTGCAGTGTGGAAATACCAGCCTCAGTGTGTCATAGTTCAGAGGGAACTCAAGAGGTTCCCAAAGTAGTCCTCACACTGAAGGGGCAGAACTTAAAGGTATAGGAATCAAGTGAAGTGCAAGGGATGACTTTTGAAAAGGTTTTGAAAGAGATTTAGTTGAAAATTTTCATAAACCAGAGAGTCTGTTTAGTAAAACATATTTTGAAAAGTAAGTATAGTAATAAGCAACTGTCTAAACACAACATCAAAAAATGAGTTCATACATAGACAAATCACACAGAACCAAGGCAGGTTCAGCCACGACGATCAAGGACACTGGGGTTGGGGACACATAGAACATTTAGATGTAAACACAATAATCCAGCACAGATATAGGACTGGTTTAAAAATGCTCGGAAACTGCCGATACTGGCATAGTCACAAAATCAGACATGAAGAACCACATAGAGGGGTGATAGGGATTTGGGGTAAATATAAAACAAGTAGGAAACAGTTGGTAGGTCATTCTCAAAAACACACATAAAGGGGGTATACTAGTTCAAAGGAAAGGGAAGACATAATAGCATGCTAGTGATGTATTTTAATTACATGTTTCACAAAAGAACCACAAATAGAAGCAAACCAGAAACAGTAAGAACTGAAACAAATAGAGAATCATATTGTTGTTGGAGCTTTGAATATAAACTAGGACATACCAGTGCAGAGGAGAGCATGCAGAATGAAAAGAGCAAGAGAGAGAAAGCATAATGGTTAGCCTTGGCTTGCAGCCGGCTAACAATTAGATAGTAGAAAATATCACAAGAGAGAAATAGAAGAGATTCTTTTAGTGTAAGAGATAATTTTTGAACCCCAGTGTTCGTATCTTTGTTAATGAGAGAGTAGGGTACTTATAGTTTTAAAACATGCAGAAGGAATAAGGTAAGAATAATAATTCAAAAATAATTATAGAAATATACCAATTAGAATCAGGTCAGTTGCGATGACTTCCTTTAATCAAGGAGTTTAAGATTCAAATGGTAGTAAGCAATGCCAAATAAGGAATGAAACCATATGAGGCTTAATTAACATATAAGGAAACAGTTTTGCATAGCACAAGTATACAACATATAATAGAGTCTAAGTTCAACAAACTCTAATTAAGGAATGTTTAAGAATCAGCTTGACAGGGTGATTAACTATGAAAAATAAGGTAGGAAAGGATGGAAATCAACATGAAACCCTCAAGTAAGGTTCATATTACTAGAAATTAGCATCAATTAGGGAAAGGTATCATGTATGACTGGAATATCACACACATGAAAAATAATTTCAGCATATAGAACAAGTAGTTAGCCTAGGTTCAAAAAATCTAATTAAGAATCGATTAGGCAGTAGAATTAATCAAATAAGACAAGTGAATAGCTCATGGATCAAAATCAGTAATGTATTACCCTAGGAGATCAGTGAAGTACACCAATCCCAGGGAATCAATGACTCAAACAAGGATATCATTAACTAAAGGAAAATAACACGAATTAAATAAACAATGTTCAAGAAATCTGATACCCTGGTGATCACAGCAGAGTAAAACCATACGAAGTTAGGGATTCATATGGATCACAGGGTAAACATGGATGTAAGCAGAAGAAGCAAGAAAATCAGAGACATATATGAACACCATAGGGTAAAACATCAGCGAATCACAAAGCTCATGAAACACAGACATATATGCAAGTAATATCTTCAAAGACAAATCAGGGACTAGGGTTTAGGACTAGAAATTAGGGTTTTCAACACAGGTAAAGAGGGACTCCAAAAAATCGCTAAACACAGTAGAAATCTTAGGAGAATACTAAAAAAATCGTTGGAAAACCGTTTAAAGAAGTGGTAATGAAACCTTAGTTGAAAACGAAGAGTCATTTTGAGAGAACATCTGAAAATCTTTGAGAAAACATCAAAAATAGCTTAAAATATACACATATCTATCATAGATCTAAAAGAATCGGGGAGTTTAAGCATTAGGGTTTCAAAGAGAACCCAGAAAGAAGAGAGAAACCTCAAAAATGTTACTGGTTTAAACCCGGCAGTTATAGATCTTACTCAAACGACCGGAGGTGGCCGGAGAATGGTGAGCAAGGCCCAGGGGGTAGGAGGATTCAACCCATGTCTCTTGAAGACCTTAGAGATGGCAAACACCGGCGTGATGGAACCACATGAGGCAGGAGGGTGGTGAAGGTTTCATGGTCTCCTGTGAAGGGATGGCCGGAGAAGATGAAGAGATCTATCGGAACATGAAGAGACGGGAAGTCTCTAGAAGAGACTAGAGAGAGAGAGAGAGTAGAGAGATGAGAGATAGTGAGATGAGAGGGGGGCGGGGGGTTAGGTAGGTTTAATTAAGGTAACAAAAATCCGGGTGGTTGATCTAATTTGATCAATGGCTCAGATTGGTTTGGGGGTTGGGCCGGGTAGGATATTGTATTGGGCTTGGGGGGTTTGGGCTAGTTTAATTGGGTTAGGGACCAAGATTAATTTAGGCTAGAATTTAAATAAAAAGGGCTAATTATTAAATACCCAACTAAAATTAATAAAAAATAATTTATAAAATAGCTGATAATTGTAAAGATGAAATTGATGCTTAGTAAATTAAATTAAAATTATTAATTAGTATTTTAAAAATATAAATGACTAATTACTGGAAAAAAATAGCATAAAATACATGATTAGGCTATAATTGCAAAGTTATTGCAACTACGGCCAAGGAGTGCCAATTTGGCTAATTGTGAAGTAATTTTGTCTTAATAGGACAAAAAATAATACATTAAGTCAAGAAATATTTTTTGAAATCATTTGTAATGTTATGTTGTAATTGATTATTAGAAATAAAATACTGGATAAATTAACAAAAATATGGGAAAATTATAAAAAAAATACCAATTGCTATGAAAGCCTGATTTTGAAGGTGTAAATGCAAATTAAGAAATAATTTCAGAAACAATTGGGTGTCAACAGCTGCCCATCTTTACCCGGGAAGGATGAAAGAGTTGTCGGGTAAAGACATGATGGCCAATTTTAACCCAGCGAAGCGGTTTGAAGAGGTTTAGGTCGTACCCTGGTTTCTGAGTTGCCTACATATCCCTGATTTTACTAGAATCAGACCGCATGTAGTTCAGGAGTCATCGGCGAAGCATATTGATGGATCCTTTTACAAGAACGAACGCAACATATATGACTGATTGAATGAATGACTTACGGTGTAATTAGGAGAACGGATTGCTCCTGCCGAGACAGTTGTTCGCCGGATCACCTACAAATAAACAATACAAGCATATATAGTGCGTAATTTAAACCTGATGCAAATTCCCGTCGGACCATGAATGATGTCTTTGGACGGTTAAGGATGACGTCCTCAGACCATGAAGTCCTAGGCCATGGATTGCTTGATGCAGGATTCGCAGGCCATGAAATTATGTTCTCGGGCCATGAAGATGGTGCCTCCGAACCATTATGCCTTTGAATAATGATATTCAAACTGATAAAAGGGATCCTCAGGCCATGACATGGTGTTCTCGAGCCATGAATATGGTGCCTCCGAACGATGACGCCTTTGGATAAGTTGGCGATATTTCAGCCCATGAAGATGCAATAGTATGATGCTGACAAGACAGAGCTTAGTCTTGCGAATTAAAAGGACAGATCTTAGCCCAAAAGGAAAGTGCATTAAATAATGCTAGAGGCATTGGTTGCTTTTGAGAAATAAATGGGAGGCAGCGTTTAGCCTCGGAAGGCAGAATGGTAGCCTTATACAATATGCGAATGCATATGGAGGTATTGTTTAACCTCGGAAGGTAGAAAGGTAGCCTTATGCAAGACGCGAATGCAGATGGAGGTAGCGTTTAACCTCAGAAGGCAGAATGGTAGCATTATGCAATATGGGAATCTAGATGGAGGTAACATTTAACCTCGGAAGGCAGAAAGGTAGCCTTATGCAAGATGCGAATGCAGATGGAGGTAGCATTTAACCTCGGAAGGCAAAAAGGTAGCCTTATGCAATATGCGAATGCGGATGGAGGTAGCGTTAACCTCAGAAGGCAGAAAGGAATTCTTATGCAAGATGCGAATGCAGATGGAGGTAGAATTTAACCTCGGAAGGCAGAATAGTAGCCTTATGCAAGATGCAAATGCAGATGGAGGTAGCGTTTAACCTTGTAAGGCAGAAAGTTAGCCTTATGAAAGATGCGAATGCAGATGGAGGTAGCATTTAAGCTCGGAAGGCACAAAGGTATCCTTATGCAAGATGCGAATGCAGATGGAGGTAGCGTTTAACCTTGGAAGGTAGAATGGTAGCCTTATGCAAGATTAAGGAAGGACAAAATAAATTCTTAGATGGTGTTAAATTGCGGTAGAGCATTGTGATAATGAAGCATCGTTTGTGCTGATAATAAATGTTGGCATGTGCGACGAGTTTGAGGAACGATGTCTGTCCTTTGAGCGAATAATGTGTTTTGGAGATTTTGCAATTTTATGCCTGCATCCAAAGAAAGATCGTGAGTTTTGTAAAGGGGGAAGGTTAGTTCGCATTCCCGCTGGCTCTGCTTGGCTCGTTTGCTTGATAATGATGATATTGTCTGTATCATTGGGGTAACGTTCGCAAAACAAGTTGTTTTAGAAAAATAAATACGCATGATTTTGTAAAAGTATAATATGTAATCTAAAATAGTTTTAGATGAACCGATGACATGACACGGTTCGAGATATTGCAACTTCTCCTACTGCGGAATGAGGGTCCTCCTCAAAATTCTACCCCAGTTTGTTGGGTGGACGCCTCTAACTGCTGCTCGTGCGGCGATTAGCTGAACTTGCTTCAGAATTTTGAGGGTCCTCCTCAAAATTCTGCCCCAATTTCCAATTGCGGGGAAAAATATATCTTTATTGAATTGTGACCGAACCCATAGTGTTTCCTACGTATCCCCTCTTAAACGAGAATCAGGTTAGGCGTAGTTCAATTTACATCATTGAGAAAGCATAAATATTACATATAGTAGCGCTTGACTTCATCTGAATTGATCGGTTTCGGCCAAAACTTCTCTGTCCATTTCTGCAAGTATGAGTGCTTCTCGTGTCAGCACTCTATGAACCATGTACGGACCTTGATAGTTGGGAGAGAACTTCCCCTTGGGCTTCATCTTGATGCAGAAAGATTTTCTTTAATGCCAGCTGCCTTGATGTGAATCGTCTCAGCTTGACTTTCTTGTTGAAGGCCCTGGCCATTCTGTTCTGATATAGTTGACCATGACATACTACATTGATTCTCTTCCCGTCTATGAGGGCTAGTTGCTCATAAGGGCTCCTTACCCACTCTGCATTGCTGAGCTTAGCTTCCTGTATAATTCTTAGAGATGGAATCTCCACTTCGGCAGGAATAACAACCTCTGTACCATAAACTAGCATATAGGGAATTGCCCTTGTTGATGTGCGGACAGTGGTGCGGTATCCCAATAAAGCGAATGATAACTTTTCATGCCACTGCTTGTGCCTTTCTATCATCTTTCTTAGTATGTTCTAGATGTTTTTGTTAGCGGCCTCTACGTCTCCATTAATCTGAGGTATGTATGCTGTGAAATTTTTTTGTTTGATCTTGAGAGTTTCACACATAGCTTTCATCAAGTTACTGTTGAGATTAGAACCATTGTTGGTGATGATTGACTCGAGAACTCCGAACCGACAAACAATGTGGTCGCGAACAAAGTCAGCCACGACTTTCTTAGTAACTGCTTTGTTGGAGGCTGCTTTGACCCATTTAGTGAAGTAGTCAATGGCGACCAGAATGAACCGGTGGCCATTGGAGGTGGCATGCTCGATTGGTCCAATAACATCTATACCCCAAGCGGCGAACGACCATGGTGAGTTGGTTGTATTGATCTCACTTGGAGGCACTTTTATCATATCCCCATGTATCTGTCAGTGGTGGCATTTCCGAACATACTCGATCCAGTTCGTTTCCATAGTCATCCAAAAGTAACCAGCTCGGAGTATCTTTTTTGCTAGAACAAAACCGTTTATATGTGGGCCACAGGTCCCAACATGAATTTCTTCCAGCAATTTTGATGCTTCTTTTGTGTCAACACACCTTAATAACCCCAAATCAGGAGTCCTCCTATACAGGATTCCTCCGCTATGAAAGAAATTTTTGGACAATCTCTGAAGTGTGGGTTTTTGAGTGGAATTTGCAAGCTCGGGGTATTCTCCTTTTTCCAAGTACTCATCGATGTCATGAAACCAAAGATTTATGTCTGCTTCTTCTTCAACACGGGCACAGTAAGCTGGATGATTATGGATCTCTACAGGAATAGGGTCAATGAAATTCTTGTCCAGATGCTGGATCATTGAGGATAAATATGGATTCTGGGGACATGCCGGAACTCTATCTTTGTGAACCTCTTTCTTAATTCCTGTACGTGGTGAAGGTACGACAGTATCTTGGAATTTCTTGTTGCCCATTCTCCTTGTACCTGATGTACGATTAAGTCTGAATCGCCGATCACTAACAACTCCTGGACGTTCATGTCAATGGCCATATTGAGCCCTAAGATGCAGGCTTCATATTCGGCCATATTATTGGTGCAAGGGAACCTGAGTTTGGTGGATATCGGATAATCCTGACCGTTCTCTGATATGACTGCTCCAATACCGACTCCCTTGAAGTTTGCTGCTCCATCAAAGAGCACCCTCCAACCATCATAGAGTTCTGCAATATCTCCTCCTATGAATGATACCTCTTCATCAGGAAAATATGTTTTCAGGGGTTCGTATTCTCCGTCTACGGGATTCTCAGCAAGATGGTCTGCCAGAGCTTGTCCTTTAACTGCCTTCTGAGTCATGTAAACAATGTCGAATTCGCTTAGTAGGATTTTCCACTTGGCTAGCTTCCCAGTGGGCATGGGCTTCTGAAAGATGTATTTTAACGGATCCATCCTTGATATGAGATATGTTGTGTAGGCACAGAAGTAATGCCTCAGCTTTTGGGCTACCCAAGTTAGTGCACAACAGGTACGCTCTAATAGAGAATACCGGGCCTCATATGGAGTGAACTTCTTGCTGAGGTAATAAATAGCTTGTTCCTTCCTTCTTGTTTGACCGTGCTGACCCAGAACGTAGCCGAAAGCTCCATCTAACACGGCAAGATAGAGTAAAAGAGGTCTCACTAGCTCGGGCAGTACTAGGACTGGCGGTGTTGACAAATATTCCTTGATTCTGTCGAAAGCCTTTTGACAATTGTCGGTCCACTTGGTCGCAGCGTCCTTTTTCAGCATCTTAAAGATTGGCTCACAGATGACTGTAGAGTGTGCTATAAACCGGCTGATGTAATTAAGCCTCCCCAAGAAACTAATCACATCTTTCATGTTCCTTGGCGGTGGTAGTTCTTGAATGGCTTTGACTTTTGACAGATCCAATTCTATTCCCCGGCGGCTTACAATAAACCCCAGCAACTTCCCAGCAGGAACCCCGAATGCACACTTCACAGGGTTTAGTTTCAGATTGTATTTTCGCAATCTATTGAAGAACATCCCCAAATTCTCCATGTGATCAGCAACTTTCTTTGATTTGATAATGATATCATCCACGTACACCTCGATCTCCTTGTGAATCATGTCATGGAATATGGTGGTCATGGCCCTCATTTAGATGGCCTTTGCATTCTTTAGGCCGAATGGCATCATCTTGTAACAATACACTCCCCATGGCGTGATGAACGCCATTTTTCTCACTATCGTCCTCATCCATCCAAATCTGGTGATAACAAGCGAAGCAATACACGAAGGACTACAATTCATGCTTGGCGCAGTTGTCAATCAGAATATGTATATTTTGTAAGGGGAAGTCGTCTTTCGGACTTGCCCGGTTGAGATCCCGGTAGTCGACGCAGACTCTGACCTTCCCATCCTTCTTCGGCACAGGTACAATTTTGGCTAACCATGTCAGGTACTCCACTACCGGGAGAACTTTGGCGTTGATCTACTTGGTAACTTCTTCTTTGATTTTCAAACTCATGTCAGGTTTGAAATTTCTGAGCTTTGTTTTACCAGTGGACACGTTTGATTGATTGGTAGTTTGTGAGCCACAATAGACGTACTTAGACATGTCATGTCATCATACAACCATGCAAATACATCCTCATACTCTTTTAGAAACTCTGTGTATTCTTTCTTTTCTGATGGTGACAAATGAATGCTGATGCGAGTCTCCTTGACATTTTTTGAATCTCCAAGGTTGATAACTTCGGTCTCGTCCATATTGGACTTAATTCTGTTCTCAAAGTTCTCAATTTATTTGACAATCTCGTCAGGTATATCGGCTTCGTCTGAATCAATGTCCGTTTGCTGCGTTGCCTCATTGAATGTCACAGTCATCGGTTCATCAAGAAAAGTAATAATAATGTTGTATAAATAAATAAAGTAAGGAGAGAAACCAATAGCAATAAATATCGGACTCGTAAGAGATATTTAAAAGATGTTTTGATGAATTGAATAACTGTTTTGAACATTGAAGATCTTATTGCAGAAATTGAAAAATGCAGGAAGAGGGAAATCATTTAGTGAATAAAACAATAAATAATACTTGTTTTAGCCTTGCTACCCCGAAGCTCGTCGGGCTTTGGTCGTCTTGATAGACCAGTTCTTGAGATATGTAATCTTGCTTACAGTCTGTATGGAAGGGCGTTCCTCCCCCTCCTCCTCGAGAAAAACATAGCAATCTATATCCTCGTCCTCTAGGAACAAACTCCTCATCGCTGCAAGTGCTTCTTCTTCGTCTGATCCGTAAATAATGTCAGCCTTCTTGAAAGTCTGCTCAAGATGATGTATCGGCTGCTCCAAAGGGTAATAGGGACCGCACGAAGGTGGCGACTAGTCGTTGAATTCCTGCCAAGTGTACTCATACCCCAGACCGAAAGTGGTACCATGTTTCTTGAGTTTTATGGGCTTTGTGATCACTTGGAGGTTCTTACCGAGCCATTTTACTGGCTCATATCCTTTCCAGTTCAGGATGCTCTCAATCTTTCTATCCCACCACTTGTCCTTGTCGATAGCATTGACCCGCTTAATATGGTGGTAAGTTCCCCCATCTATCTTCCTTTTCCCGTCAATCACCGGAATAGTTTGACGACTATAAATGGGGTTTCTACCGTCACCATGAATAATCACCTCTTGGCGGTTCCACTCGAATTTTACCACCTGATGTAGTGTTGACGCTACGGCCCCAACAGCATGAATCGAGGGTCGTCCTAAAAATAGGTTGTAGGATGCTGGCACATCTATCACCTGGAAATCCACTTCGAACCAAGTCGGTCCCATCTGCAGACATAGACTAATCTCCCCCATGGTGGACCTCTGAGAACCGTCGAAGGCTTTCACATTGATCGCTCCATCATTTATCTCATGTAGCCCCTTACTCAATTTCTTGAGTGTTATCAACGGATATATGTTAAGACTGGAACCTCCATCGATCAAGGTCCTTGTGATGAAACGATCTTCGCATTGCACGGTGATGTGCAACGCTTTGTTGTGCCCCAATCCTTCAGGTGGTAGCTCGTCCTCATGAAAAGTGATTTTGTGACTTTCCAGTACCTGACCAACCATATTGGCCATTTACCCGCTAGTGATGTTGTTTGGCACATATGCTTCACTAAACACTTATAACAAAGCATTTCTGTGTGTTTTAGAATTCTATAGCAAAGAGAGGATGGATATCTATGCCGGTGTCTTGTTCAGCTGGTCGATGACTGAATACTCCTTAGCCTGTACCTTTCCCCAAAGGTCATCGGGACCTGTTTTAATAAGCGGAGGCCGGTTGGTAGTAGCCTGCTTGCTTGATTCCACCAGATGCTCAGGGGTGTAGACCCTACCGGTTCTCGTCATACCTTGTGCTGTGACAGCCTCCTCAGACCTGACCTTGCCTTTCCTTCTCGCCTCGACTGCATAGTCCCAAGGGATAATGTTTGAATAGAAGGGTGGCGTGGTTGACATTGCCACCGAAATTGGTGCGGCCATCCTTACTTCAAACAGAATGTGGGTTCGGGGTGGTAAGACTGCGACCTCGAATGGTGCCGGTGCATTTGCTGGAGATGCAAACTCAACTTCAATTGGCACTGGTGACTTTGCAGGTGGCACTGCTTCAAACTCCAGTGGTATAGACATATTCACCTCAGCGTCCTCAGATGGTTGAATCTGGGCTGTGATCGGTTTGAGAATGACTGCAAGTTTCTTTGGGTCATCGCCTTCTGCGATCAACCCGATTGATCCCTCGGGATCCCAATCATCTTCTATTTCAATCATATGGATACCTCCACCCATATGGTCTAGCAAAGGATTGTTGCGGATATTTGGAGCGGGGTATTTTGCCACAATAATGTTGTTGTCAATGAGAGCCTCTATTTTGTCCTTCAGAGAGCGGCATTCTTTGATGGTGTGTCCTTTCATGCCGGAATGGTATGCACGAGATTTTTTTGGGTTAACCCACTGAGAAGGGTTCTCAGGGGTGGCAGTAGGGATAGGTGTGACGTAACCAGCAGCTTTGAGCTTCTCATACAGCTGGTCAATGGGCTCGGCTATGGTGGTGTATTGCTTTGGAGGGCGGCTATCAAAATTGGGACGAGGTCTAGGGACATTTTGGCCTGCAAGGGGTGATTGGTAATAGGATGGCTATGAATTTTAAGTGTGGTAGACAGGAGAGGGTTGTGAGTATCTTGGCGAATTAGGTTGATATGTGGGTGGTGGAGATTGGTAGGTGGGCGGTGGAGCTTGGTAAGAAGGTAGTGGAGCTTGGTAGTTCAGTAAGGGTGCTTTGTGGTTTGGTGAGGGCTGGTAGGAAGGTGGTGAGTGGAGGTGTTGGATAAGCTTGGTATTCGGCGTGTTTCAGTGATCTCCCGGGGGGATGCTCCTCAGTATTTGAGGTTGAAATAAGAGAAGCCTTGAATACTTGGTGAGTTTTCCTTAGCTATCATATGGTGTTTCCTCATTAAAAACATCATCGGTAAAACCCATTTGTGATAAAATCGGGTGTGAGGGAAAAATAGTGCAATGCATGCTTTAAAACTTAAGATCTTCGAGCTAGAGGGTGCTCCGATTCTTTTTGAAACAAACATCTGCACATAGGTTAGTGTAAAACGTGAAGGAAAGAGGAAGTGGATTGTACCTTAGTTGTGGTGGCGTTCAAGCCTCGGTATGCTTCGATTGTTCATTCCGAGAACGCGGCACGATCCTTTATTTGTTCATTCGAGGATGTAGTTTGCGATTGCTACTCGGCTGTTTGCTTGTTTTTGGGCTCCTTCGATGTAGAAGGTGTCGGTGCCACATCGTGCACTGCGAAAATTTCTCTTGCTGTGTGTTGTTCCCTGTATACTATTTTTATTCCATCCTTCATAGGTAACTTCATCATTTGATGAAGGGTCAATGGCACCGCCCTCATACTGTGAATCCATGGCCTTCCGAGCAATGCATTGTATCTCATGTCACCTTCGAGTACATGAAACTTGGCGTTTGAATTGTACCGGCCACGCTGACTGGGAGGATTATTTCCCCTTTGGTTATTTCGCTTGCCATGTTGAATCCGTTGAGGACACGGGAGGCGGGCATGACCTGGTCGAGCAACCTGAGTTGCTCTACCACCCTCGACCTAATTATATTGGTCGAGCTACCTAGATCCACAAGCACACGTTTAACTTGAAATTTATTCAAAAGAAAAGAAATTACCAGTGCATCATTATGAGGTTAAGACAAGGTCACGATGTCCTCTTCGCTGAATGAAAGAGCATCCTCAGGTATGTAGCTCCGAGTTCGCTTTTCCCTGGTGATGGATACTTTTGTTTGCTTGAAAAGGGTCCTTGAGGGATGTCGACTCCTCCAATAATCATGTGAATGATGTACCATGGTTCTTTTGTTTCATTCTTTCGGTTCGCTTCTCTTTCCTGAAATTTGTTTTTAGCTCGGGCGCTGAGGAACTCTCGAAGGTGCCCTTTGCCAATAAGTCGGGCTACATCTTCTCGAAGCTGTCTGTAATCCCCGGTCCTATGACTGTGGGTACCATGATATTCACATATTAAGAAAGGGTTCCTTTGCGAAGGATCTGATATTACGAGCCTTGGCCACCTGGTACCCTTTATTTTACCTATGGACGATACGAGGTCTGAAACATCAACGTTGAAGTTGTACTTAGATAGATGGGGTGCCTCTACCGGCCCTGTGTGCATGTCGAAACCTGCTTTGTTTATGAGTCCCCGAGGATTCTGTCCCTGATCCATCCTTTGGTTACTTCGAGGAATGTTACGCCTCGGGATATTTCTCTGATTTTCTATATGCTGTCAATATCTTCCTTTGCTTGGCCTCGACTCTCTTTCTGGGAGCCTTGATTCCTTTGCTAAGAGCCTGCTAGGATACACCGAGCCCAAGGGGGCCTCCAATTGGTCATCCTCGACTATGATCTTTGACTGATACATATTGTGCACATCCGCCAAAACTATGGCAGGATACTCGATTAAGTTTTGCTTCAACTGCTTTGAAGTTATCGAGCTTCGTTCATTCAAGCCCTGAGCGAAAGCTTTTACTGCCCAATCGTCGAAGACAGGTGGTAATTCCATTCGTTCCAGTTGGAAGCGGGATACGAACTCCCTCAACATCTCGTTCTCTCTTTGTTTGATTTTGAAGACATCAGATTTCCTTGTAGCGACCTTGATGGAACCAATGCCTTCACAAAAGATTCTTCCATCATGGAAAATGAATCTATCGAGTTCGGGGGCAGGTTATGATACCACATCATGGCCCCTTTGGATAGTGTTTCTCCAATTTTTTTCAGTAGGACGGATTCGATCTCGTCATCTCTTAAGTCGTTCCCTTTCACAGCACAAGTGTAGGCAGTCATGTGCTCATTGGGGTCCGATGTCCTGTTGTACTTCGGTAGATTAGGAATTCTGAATTTCTTCGGAATGGGCTTCGGGGCTGCACTTGATGGGAATGGATTTTGCACAAACTTTTTTGAATCTACACCCTTCATAATCAGGGGTGCGCCCGGGATCTGATCGACCCTCGAGTTATAGGTCTCCATTTTTTTGTCGTTAGCTTATATCTTCTTTTCGTCCCATTCAATCCTCTTTGCGAGGTCTTCGAGCATCTTCATAATGGCGGTGTCGGCTGCTGACCCATTATTGTTCGACCTTTCTGGTGCATGTTCGACTTGAGGAGCCGTTTCTGGTAGTGCTGTGCTTAGGGTTCTCTGATGGATTTGTAGCTGAGCAATAGCCACCTGCTGTTCTTGCAACATCTCAAAAATGACATGAAGGCTAGCTTCCCTTACCCTTTGAGCAGGGGCTCCCTGTGCTTCACGCTGGTCCCCTTCACGCACACTTCCGTCTGTATGAGAGCTCACATTGACATGTTGAGTGTTGTGTGATCCTTCATCAACAAGGATTTGCCCTGGTGCCCCTTCAGGGTTTTGCGGTGGCACACCGACACCCGAAGCATTTGCGCCATTTTCTCTATGATCCTCAGGACCATTGTATTCATGTGTGTTTACTGAGTTAGACATTTTTTGATCGAAAATTGAAGATTCTTGGACAAGAAAAAGTGTAAAGAATAACTTGTGT
Organism: Nicotiana knightiana; assembly: GCA_005239525.1. Taxonomy (NCBI): domain Eukaryota; kingdom Viridiplantae; phylum Streptophyta; class Magnoliopsida; order Solanales; family Solanaceae; genus Nicotiana; species Nicotiana knightiana. The sequence continues at coordinate 86,380 of ML424939.1, forward strand.
TTTTAGAAAACCAGCACTAAAACATTCACTATTATTTTTAGCTCCACGATGGGCGCCAAACTGTTTACCTTGAAAATTGTAATTATAATTATATTTGATTATGTGGTTCTAAAAAGACGTGATCTATTTTAATACCAGTTGTTTAGGCAGTTTATGTTAGGTGAGAAGTGAGAAAACGAAATAAGAGCAAAGGGTAACGAGATTATGAAAACCGAGTAGCGGAGAGACGGGGTCTCAAGGTCGGTCAAAATGGGCCTCGAGGTCAAGCTTAGGAGATTTACAAGGGGCTATCGAGAATGATATAACAGTATTGAAGGCCTCCAAGATGGCCTATTTGTGATTAACAACGAGTAATAAATGAAGAACAACTAGTGAACACAATAAATGAAAGGCAATTAGTCAATGAAACAATTGTAGAGAATGTTTTAGTTAGAAAGTAGAGGATGTTCTTGTTCTTGTATTGAATATCATGTCCCTTACAAAGTGATAAGGGTTCCGTTTATATATGAGGGGGAATCCCAACATAGTACATGTGTAAGAGACATGGCTGGTACATCCATTTAATGCCACGGTACGGGCCTGTACTATTTTGCGTACTTGGCCAGTTTTAACCACATGCCTTTTGTGAATTTTCCGCCTTTCCACATTGGTCTTCGATTTGCATTGCCCCGAGGTCGAGGACCTTTGATATGCCTCCTCAATAGCAAAACTCGAACCTTCGAGCCTTCTGAGCACTGTAATGATCATAAAATCGGGCTCTCCGATTTTAGCCGTATACAAATGTCATAGAAATTAAAAAAAAAGTATTCATTCTTTTGTAAACTCATTATTTCCTTGTACTCATTATTTGACCTCTTAATTAGAGAACATCATTATACTAAATATTTATGTTATTATAAAAGTACAAAACTCCGAAATAGAAACTTGACAGATTTTAACTATAAAATTCTTCAAATCTCATTTATAGTACTGCTCACTCCAATAAGGGTTTGATAACGCCAGAAAAAGTACATCTCTATATACCAAATTTACATTTGATGGTAATATTATTCGTATACAGTAGAAATAGGGGCCACCGGTTTAACTATTCGATTGAGACTGGGACGTCGCATCGAGGAGCTAAGCATTGAGTTCGAGATCGAAGCATCTTCCTAGATCGAGGTCGGTATAAATCGAAGACAAGGGAGTAAGATTTCGTGTAACCTCGGGGATAGCTTAGTAACGAAAATGCGAGATATCCGTGATTGGTCGAGGATCGTGGCGTGAATATCGGAACAGATCAAACAAGAAGCGATTAATTATCTGATTATACGATTTCCTTATGTAAATAGAGATATACCATAATTAGGATTCCTCTACCATATAAGAGGAGTTCCAATCATTTGTAATCACATAATTCACTGAGACAAAAGCAATACAACTCTTTATTTATTACTTATGCCATTGTTCATCATTTCTATTCCCTTTTTACTATTCTTACACTTATCAATTCGAGGGTACCTAACCCGAGGTTGATGCTCTATTCGCACATTGATTTGATTTGTTTATAGTTCAATTCTGTCATTTACTTAAGCAATTATCGATTGGTATTGGGTGAAATCACATATCCTTAAAAGCACAATATAAGTTTAACCGTTATCCAAATTTTAGGGTAAACAATTTGGCTTCCACCGTGGAGCTAAGAATAATAGTGATTATTCAATACTGATTCCGATAACACACAATACTTTACGCTTGTTCTTGTCAAATATTTTTTTTTCAGGTTAAAATATGTCAAACTCAAAAACAGTACCCACACATGGTGATAATGGCCTCGGATTTCATAGGGAAAACGACAATGTTGTTGTTCCATAGGTCGGGGTACCACAAGCTGATCTCGAGGGAGCACCGATTGCCAATCCAGTCGACATCAGTTTGTATATCGCTCTATATGCGAATCTGGGCATGGACCCCGAAGAGAGTGTACGTAGAGAAGGCCGATCTGGTGGTCGAGGTACATAGGGCAGAGGAGATGGATGAGTCAGTCCCCAGTGATATTTGAGATGCTACAGGCTCAACTAGGCACTATTGCTCAGCTACAAAATCAATATCAAACGCTGAGTGAGGTCGAACCGGAAGCGGCCTGCCGGACCGAGCCTGTAATAGAAAGATCAAATGTTAGTGAATTAGGGGATACCCCGCAATAATGAAGATGCTCGAGGATTTCACCAAAACGAATTGAATCAAGAGAGAAGAAAATTGAGGCAAATTATAAAAAAGTATAAACGTACAACTCCTGGGTCGATCAGATACCAAGGGCACTACCAATTTTGAAAGGGATGGATTCAAAGAAATTTGTACAGAAGTCGTTCCCTCCATGTGTGGCTCTGAAGCCTATTCCCAGGAACATTTGTATGCCAGAAATCCCTAAGTACAATGAGACCACCGATTCCAACGAGCATGTTATCTCCTATAGATGCGCCATCAAAGGTAACAATTTGGAATATGATGAGATCGAATATGTTCTATTGAAGAAGTTCAGAGAGAATCTATCAAAAGAGGCTCCTATACATTCGTCAATTTTCTTCTCCATGCTTCAATTGACTCATTCGCCACGCTTGCTGATTCTTTTGTAAAGGCACATGCCGAGGCAATAAAGGTATCAACGAGGAAATCAGACCTTTTCAAAGTAAAATAGAAGGATAATGAAATGCTTAGGGAGTTCGTGTCTCGGCTCCAAATCGAACGTATGGATTTGCCACCGGTTATAGATGATTGGGTTGTTCAAGCCTTCACTCAGGAGTTGAATGAATGAAGTTCGATAGCATCAAGTCAAATGAAGCAAAACTTGATTGAATATCCGGCGGTGACCTGGGCCGATGTACATAATCGGTACCAATCGAAGATCAGATTCGAGGATGACCAATTGGGAACTCCTTCCGTTTGGATATCCGAACAGGCTCGCATGAAGAAATCAGAGAGATATCGATTGGGAACCTCGGTCGAATAGAGATAAATATTAGCCATACATCACAGACTGCAGGAACAGCGGTCCCTGACGCAATTCCACTCGAAACAATCAAAGGAGTGATCGAGGACAGAGTTCTCGGGGACTTATGAGCAAAAGTGGTTTTGATAAGCACGCTGATCCCACAGAGGCACCACGATTATCAGATTATAACTTTAATATCAACGTATCAGGTATTGTATCGACAATTGGGAGAATCAAAGATACTAGGTGGCATAGACCTATACAAACTGATCCTTCCCAAAGAAATCCCAATATGATGTGCAAGTATCACGCACACATGGCCACAAAATCGAGGATTGTAGGCAATTGAGAGAGGAGGTAGCTCGTATATTCAACGAGGGTCACCTTCGAGAGTTCTTAAGTGATCGAGCCAAGAACCATTTCAAAGAAAAGGACGCCAACAGGAAAAATTAACAAGAAGAGCCACAACATGTGATCCATATGATCATCAGCTGGGTCGATATTCAAATGCACTAAAGTATCAATTACTAGGGAAAAATGGACCCGAGATTATGTGCCAGAAGGAACCGTATCTTTCAACGATGAGGAAGCAGAAGAAATGTCTCAACCCCACAATGACGCTCTGGTAATCTATCTTTATGAATAAAATCAAGTTAAGTGTGTTTTAGTTGATCTAGGTAGCTCGGCAAATATCAACCGATCGAGGTTAGTGGAGAAGCTCGGCCTGCAAGATTGAATTGTACTCGTATTTCGTGTCCTGGATAGTTTCAACATGGCTAGCATAGCAACTAAAGGAGATATCATTTTACCTGTGAACGTAGCTGGAACTATTCGAGAAACCAATTTCCAGGCAATCGAGGGTGACATGAGGTACAACACCCTACTCGGGAGGCCTTGGATTCACAATATGAGAGAAGTCCCTTCAACTCTCCACCAAATGATGAAATTCCCAACACTGGACGGGGTAAAAATAATATATGGAGAGCAGCATGCTACAAAAGAAATGTTCGCGGCCGATGAGGTAATACCGATATTGGCGCTTTCGACAACAAAGGGATCGGAGGCCAAAGGAAAACAAGAGGCCAAATAGCAACGACAGTCACCAACCTCGACTCAGTTAGAAAAATAGGGAATGGACAAAGAAGATGATGACTATTGGATCCGACGCCACCAAATCAACAGTCGAAGAGCTAGAACAGGTTATGCTGATCGATTCCTGCCCGAATGAAAGGTATACCTGGTCCCACTTAGATATGAAAGGGATCACACCAGAGATAACAACACATCAATTGAGCCTGGACTCAAAGTTCAGGCCAGTGAAACAAAAGAGAATGCCCCTGTCCGAGGTAAAGCATGTATTCATCAAGGGCGAAGTAACTAAACTTCTAAAAATAGGATCCATTCGGGAAGTAAAATACCCCAAATGGTTAGCAAACGTAGTTGTAGTCCCTAAAAAGGGGAACAAACATAGGATGTGTGTAGATTATAAAGATATAAACAAGGCATGCCCAAAGACTCTTTCCTTCTGCCAAACATCGATCGCATGATCGATGCCACGACCGGTCACGAGATCCTTAGTTTTCTCGACCCCTCCTCCGGGTATAATCAAATTCAAAGGAACCCGGAAGATCAGGAAAAGACTTCATTCATCACTAATTATGACGTAATGCCTTTTGGACTAAAAAATGCTGGCGCTACCTACTAACGCCTAGTATAAAAAATGTTCGAAGAAGAAATAGGTAAATCAGTGGAGGTATATATTGATGATATGCTAGTTAAGTCCCTGCGTGCAGAGGAGCATTTGACACATTTGCAGGAAACCCTTCAAAATACTAAGAAAATACAACATGAAGCTCAACCCCGAAAAATGTGCTTTTAGGGTCGGTTCGGGCAAGTTCCTTGGGTTTATGGTGTCGAAGAGGGGGATAAATATCAACCCCGATAAAATAAAGGTAATCGATGACATCACAGTCGTGGACAATGTTAAGTTCGTGCAAAGGCTAACATGACAGATAGCCGCCTTAGGTCGATTCAATTCTAGGCATTTAGATCGAAGCCACAAGTTCTTCTCGCTGCTAAAAAGTAATAAATTTTTTTCTTGGACCCCAGAATGTCAACAGGCGTTGGAAGAATTGAAGCGGTACCTCTCGAGTCTGCCATTTCTTCACACTCTAAAAACAGACGAACAACTCTACCTATACTTAGCAGTCTTAGAAGTCGCGGTAAGTGGTGTCCTAGTTCGAGAAGACCAAGGTACACAATTTGCCGTTTATTATGTAAGTCGAACTTTAGGCGAGGCAAAAACCAGGTACCCACACTTAGAAAAATTTGCGCTCACTCTAATAAATGCCTCTAGGAAACTAAAACTGTATTTTCAGTGTCACCCAATATGTGTGGTAACCAATTATCCACCACGCAATTTTTTACATAAGCCTGAACTATCGGGCCAGTTGTCCAAATGGGCCGTCGAACTCAGTGGGTATGATATCGAATATCAACCCCGAACAACAATCAAGTCTCAAATTTTAGCAAAATTTGTGGCCGACTTCACGCCAGCCTCCTACCCACGGTCGAAAAAGAACTTTTGTTAAAATCGGGTACATCGTCGGGGGTCCAGACCCTTTTTACAGATGACGCTTCAAATGTGAAAGGGTCCGGGCTATGCATCATTTTGAATCCCCCCACGGGAAAAATTATTAGGGAATCTATCAAAACTTCTAAGTTGACTAACAATGAGGCCGAGTACGAGGCCATGATTGCATGTCACGAACTAGCTAAAAGCTTAGGATCAGAGGTCATAGAAGCCAAATGCGACTCCTTACTGGTGGTAAACCAAGTCAACTGAACCTTCAAGGCTTGAGAGGATCAGATGCAAAGATACTTGGATAAATTATAGGTAACATTGCATCGGTTTAAAGAATGGACCTTACAACATGTACCTCGATAGAAAAATAAGGAGGTTGATGCCCTTGCAAAATTGGGGCCATCGATCAAAGACGAAGAAATTAGCTCGAGGACGGTCGTACAACTTTCAAAGTCAGTAATCGAAGAAGGCCATGGCGAAATAAACTCCATGAGCCTAACATATGAGTGGAGGAATAAATATATTGAATAAACTCCACGAGCCTAACCGAAGGAATCAAGAACTCTACGAACTAAAGCTGCTCGATTCACATTGGCTGAAGATGAAACATTATACAGAAGGATGTTCGACATACCATTGACAGTATGCTTGGGACCAAGAGATACCGGTTATGTCCTACGAAAAGTTCACGAGGGTACTTGCGGGAACCATTCCAGTGCTGAATCACTAGTTCATAAAATCATCAGAGCATGACACTATTGGGTCAACATGGAAAAATATACTAAAGAATTCGTTCGAAAATGCGATAAGTGCCAAAGATATGCACCGATGATCCACCAACCAGGAGAGAAACATCATTCAGTCCTATCCCATGGCCATTAATGATATGGGTAATAGACATCAACGTCCCTCTTCCATAGGCCCTAGGTAAAGCTAAATTTATTTTATTTATGACTGACTATTTCTCTAAACGGGTTGAAGCACAGGCTTGCGAGAAAGTTAGAGAGAAAGAAGTCACAGACTTCATCTGGTATCACGTCATATACGGATTTGGTATACCTGCCGAAATCGTATGTGACTGGAAAACAATTCATCGGCAGCAAAATAACATAGTTTCTCGAAGATCACAAAATAGAAAGAATCTTATCGACACCGTATCATCCTAGTGGTAACTGACAGGACGAATCCACAAAAAAGACCATTATTCAGAATCTAAAGAAAAGATTGAACGACGCCAAGGGAAAATGAAGCAAAATTCTACCCGATGTCCTTTGGGCATATAGAACAATGTCAAAATCCAGTATGGGGGCAACCCCATTCTCCTTACTATATGACATCGAAGCCTTGATCCCGGCCGAAGTCAGGGAACCCATCGCTAGGTTTCGATACACAACTGAAGAATCAAATCCTGAGGCTATGAATACGAGCCTCGAACTACTAGAGGAAAAACAGAAGCCACCCTCGTTCAAATGGCCGCACAAAAACAATGCATCTAATGGTACTATAATCGAAGGACCATTCTTCTCCACTTTAGAATCAGGGACTTAGTTCTGAGAAAAGTCACCCTCAATACTTGAGACCCAAACGAAGGACAACTCGGCCCAAATTGGGAAGGATCATACTAGGTCCTCGACATCGTCGGAAAGGGATCCTACAAGCTTGGCACGATGAATGGCGAACAACTTCCAAATAATTGGAACACATCACTCCTAAAACGATATTATTGTTGAGGTACGACCTTCTCCTTTTTCATTTACATTTTATACTAACTTATTTCAGGTGTTCGAGAGAAGACATCGAAGTTCTCTCCAAGCATGAAGTTATTAGATCTTAAAGCACACATTGCACTCTTTTTCCCTTCGACCGGTTCTATCCCAAATGGGTTTTTCCTTCAAGGTTTTTAACGAGGCAACCATTATTCATGCTAACTTAGAGTATATAAGGCTTCTTCACAATTAACCTCGAATACTGTGGGGCATCATGATCACGCCCAACTATGCCTTATAAAAAGGACAAAGCAGTTGCTGCAAATATAATCCAGTTTAAGTCCGGAGTCCAATCCATTAACAAGCTCAGACAATTTCCGGATGCAAGATATTTATCAATAACTAGTGGAATTTATTTAGCTAAAGTAAAATGATAATAGAACTAACAAGATTAAATAATAAGGATGAATTCAAGGATAAAAAGATCTAGGGTATTGACTTCCCTAATTGCCGTATTTATTCTTAACTCTTTAGCTATAATCTCGCTGTAATACTCTATGAGGATTATAAGTTATGGCCTACCATAATTATCTCTCGATCAATTACGATAATTTACTAGAGTATTCTCTTGAACTACTCTAGCTACAATTTATGCAACTCAGAATTAGCCCACCAAAGTTTCGTTATTTCTAAACCCACTTTTGAATTCAAGTAATTAATCTCTTCAATTACCCAAAAGTGGTGTTGTTCAACAACAATCTAACCTAGTATTCTTTCTCAAGCAATACAAGGCAATAAGACATGATTAATCAAGGGCCCATTTAATTAACCACAATACAAAACGTAGTTGAACAATCATAGGATAAACCCGGCTCAATTATATCAGGATAGAGCTAAAACTTCATCCAACAATTGGTTCCATCAACCGTAGACAAAATGTTTAGCTACTCATACTAAAACAAGACAAAGCAATAATTTTTCATGATTCACAAGTAATGGTAAAAAGAAGACGAAGGAAAAATTCTAAAGATGACTTGCTCTCCTCTCACTTGTTCTTGCCTCCAATTGAGTCCAAAACAAGAATACCCTCCACTTTGGGCGAGTTTTTGGGTTATTATAAGGTTAGGTCAATTTCCCAGATATTTGCACTTTAGCCCCTGCAGGTCTTGGCCGCTACACTCGTGACAGCGGTCGCGGTTTCAACCGCGGACTCGGCCGCGGTCATTTTTTAACATACTATTTTTGACCGCGTTCGGTCGCGCCCAGGTTGCGGACCTGGCTTTCACTATTTTCTTCGCCCTTTTCTTGCTCTTTTTCATCCGGGATATCCTCGATTGGCCGTGTATGTACATAATAGACTCCAAAACGCTCTTTATCTTCCTCCTAGCTCAGAGTGGCTCCTGTAAAGCATATAAATCTCAATTAGAGCATTTTGTTATCTTTTAGAATTGAAAACACGCATGCTTAATTTAGAGTATAAATAGCATCTACATAGCATAATATAGGCTACTATCAACACCCCACACTTAAACCATTGCTCGTCCTCGAGCAACAAAAATACACTCTACATGCCTAGATTCACTGGGCAACTTTCCTACTCCTCATACCAAGAATAATTCGCAATGGTAGACTACCTTAGCATAACATCCACACCTCAAGAGAGGACTCTCTCTCTAGCCACGTCATGTCCCTAACCGGCTCACTTACTCTTTGTCAGAGGTCGAGACTTACCTCCCTTTCATGAGTCAATTGCCTACTCACCACAAAAGAGACTTGTGTCATGATCAATACACTTCACACACATTGAGGACTTCAAGTAAACTTTTCACTCACCCTCAGAAATATGTTCATGTGCCACATAAAATGCACCATAGGATTTTCCGTAGTGTACTACTCTACTAATCGAGCTCATTCAGTCTAATCAATTAGGACTTTATTTGGATGTAATGTAGGCTTCATGTCGGGTAGGATACATTTGGATATAGTAGTGACTACACCTCCCTAAGCACTTTAATACATCTATTTCAACATTTAAGCCCAAACTTTTGTCAAACCACCATTCCCCCATTACATCAAGGTGTCATGCCCTCTACTTCTTTAAGCACACTTTTCTCAAAAGCCACCACCATCAAAGACTTATTCATTAAACAACACAGCTTGTTCTTTTTTTTTTTCATTTCGGTGGCTTTTAGTATTAATTGTCACATCATGCACATTTATCTGTATTTCCTCAGTTCCACTCAAAAGCCCAACCAACCACCCCACACTTTAACTTTTACATATTTCATCGCAATTAATGTGGTTATATAAGTGATATGGTTCAAATAGATGGACAATTCAAAAATTGGGTAAGGCTTGTAATGTGGTTGCCAAAGAAAATTACAAGCTCAAAGGGGTTACTTATGGTATATAACAATTAGGTGGGTAGAACATGTATATATATGGTTCAACAAAGAAAAGCCTATATCATTTCCTAGATGAAATAAGACTACCATTTCGCTTTGCACACACACAGGGCAAGTTCTAGGAGTTAAACGTTAGCACAAAATACACAAATCCTTACTCACACATGACACATGACTCCATTCAGGTTGGATCATCAGACACTCTGCTCAGGGTAGTTAAGCAAAATCACGAACACACATTTTAAAGGCTTTCTTGCTAGAGTCAACTAATGAGACTAAGTGTCACACTTAAGTAGTTTATACTCAATTCTTTCCTCGCCCATAAGTTTCTAACTAAAAATGAATAAAACTAACTACACCTGGTTCAAATAAAAACCCTTGGAAAAGAATCGGGGTTTAAGGATAAACCACGGGGTAATTCATAAACTACTACAAAACAAAAATCTTTTTTTTGTTCGACTTTAGTCCCTCAAGAAACCCGTCGAATGGTGTCCATCATCGGGCCAAGTCAAAATTAAATTGACAAACTAAACTACCAATCAAATACATACATATATAACAACAACATACGCGTCATTCCCCACCTCCCACTTAAAAAATTGGCATGTCCCCGTGTCAAATAAAATAAAGCAGAGTAAGGTACGGGGACTTCCCTGGTACTGAGTCCTGATCGTAGACAGTGCTAGGATCGAGGTGACAATCTCGTCCTAGCGCCCTCAGCCAGCCCATAATCTTCTTCTCATACTTTGCACTTTGAGTGGCTAGAGCATCAACTCTAGTACCCAGGTCTGTGACTGAAGTGCGCAGCCCAGCCATATCTTGTTCTAGAGTTGTCAGACGGGTACTCCAGCGGGCCTGAGATGGGTCTGCCTCATCATAAATCTGCACCTGTGGGGGTGAGGCATGCATTGCCTCCTCCTGACCATCATTATTATCATCATCCGACTCATTCGAGGTGTCTCTTTATACAGCTCCGGGTGCCACCGATTCTTTCTCGATGGTTACTTTTGATGCCCCGAACGCGGCCTCCTTTGGTACTAACCCATCCATGTTTGGGTTCTCAGGAACTTTTTCCACTCTACACAATTTGGTGACCAGATAAGGAAAGTAGAAACCATACTTCTTTTTAGTTTAGCGGATGAATATTTCGGCTTGGATCAGCCGGGCCACATCGAAATCATGACTATTCAGAAAACACCATATCGATGCTGAACTAGGTCCATTGACATCAGTGGTGTTTCTCGATGGCAGCAAATGACCGTTGATGATGTTCATCCAAAACTTGGCCTCCCAAGTGAGGGAGGATGAGTTCAGGGTGAACATAGGTTTAACCCATATTAAGTCCCTGCCCGACATACAGATGGTTTGGATGAAGAGGTTCCAAGTGACTTGCCTTTTCTGGTATGTATGCTAAAAATCTTCAGCTCCGTCGAGGCAAGCAACTTGTACACTCGTCAGAACGTATCCCGTGAAGCATCCACTCTTGTTTGGCACACCGTGACAACCTGATTCTTATGCTCCGGGCAGTTGGCATAAAATTCGCTAACTAGCATCATATTGCCGTCCTCCGGCTCCTCAAAGAAAACTTCGAGCCGACGCCAGCACAATTCCCGGTACATGTTTGGGTTTTCTACATGAAGATCTGCCCTGTCAATGGCCCTTTCAGCCACAGGCTTCCTTTCCGCCTTCGCACTAAATCTCTCCTGGTCTTTTTCTTGACACGAACCGCCTACTGGCAAACTGGCTCAAGCTAGCCTGTGCCCGAGCTCTAGAAGGACCTCCCAGTCCACTGGCCGAGGATAATGTGACATGTCTCTTCCATGAGGGATGCATTATACCTAACAAAACAAGTTCCAATATTGGTAAGGGCGTGAATTATGGGAACCTAGGTCGGTTACTCAGACTTCACCTGCACCAGGGTAACAATAGCATTTAAAGCTCATTAGGGCAATTCAACAAACACCTAGTGTGCATAGGTCTACAATTTAGCACAAATAACCCCATGGAGGTACAAATTCTCCCCACATCAACTACAATGGCATCACATACTCATCCCCACCACAATCTACCTCTAACACAACAAAGTCATGATTTTACCTCCTTATTCTATACACTAACACTAGAAAGAAGAAAAGTTTACTCCAAAATTGCTACAAAAATCTAAAAATAAACTATAAAAAAGAGAAAAGGAATAAATTAAAATGGAAAGGGAAAAATTTGGTGAGAGGATCAGATATGGAGGGGTGAGTTTTGTGTCTTTAGGGATTAGAGGGGGGAGAGGGAAAATTAGAGCAGGAGAAGGGAAAAGGTAAAGGGGGAAGTGGGGAGTTTGGGCGATGTCTTTGGTTAGTGGTGTTGAGAAAAGAAAAGAAGTAAAAATATAAAAAATAAATAAATATAAATACTTACCTGCCTGACCGCACCCAGCTCCGCGTGCGTCCACGGTCGCGGATGTTGGGCAAAATCCTCGTGAATCACCGTGCCTGGTCCGCAGTTGCGGAGAGAAATAGAAAGTTGCACATCTTTCGTGCCTAGGGCCGCACCCCAGACCATGGTCGTGGTTCGGTATTCCAGAATTTTTCTTGTTTTCTTCACTTTTTACCTTTCCTGAGTTAGCTTTTGACCCCGACTCCTCCCGATGTGCACCAATCTTTCCCTGTAAACTAATAGCTTGGTTAGTATTTTTCAAATCGACTACAACAACAAAACAAGTGAAACACAAAAGAGAAACATGGGTTGCCTCCCAAGAATCGCTTGATTTAACATCGCGACACGACGAATTATAACAAACCGTGGGTTGCCTCCCAGGAAGCGCCTGATTTAACTTCGCGACATGACGCATGCTCTAATCATCACTCCTAATTTGTATATTGGGGATCTTCGAAAGTTATTACCACTCTATCCCCTTTTTCTTCGGCCATTCCGAGGTAATGTTTCAACCTCTTCCTATTCACTATGAGCTTGTTTGTCCCATCTTCTGATTCAATCTCCACAGCTACACTTGGGAACATTTGCACCACTTTGAAGGGTCCTGACCACCGGGACTTCAACTAGCTAGGAAACAACCTTAATCTTGAGTTATATAACAACATTAGACCTCCAGGTCTGAAGTTCCAATCCAAGATGTGCTTATCATGCATTAGTTTCATCCTTTCTTTGTATAGTCTAGCACTCTCGAATGCCTAGAACCTAAATTCCCCCATCTCATGCAACCCAGTGACTCTGTTGGTGCCCGTTGTCTCCATCTCTAAATTCAGTTGTGGCAATGCCCACAATGCTTTATGTTCAAGCTCTACCGGATGGTGACTGCCTTTCCAAACACCAACTTGAATGGTGACATGCCAATTGGAGTTTTCAAGGCTGTGTCATATGCCCACAATGCATCATCCAGCTTCTTCGCCTAATCGATCCTTGTTGCATTCACTATTTTTGTAAGGACACTTTTAATATCCCTATTGGACACTTCAACTTGCCCGCTTGTTTGTGGGTGGTACGGTGAGGCTACCTTGTGGCGAACTCCATATTTCTCCAACATGAACGCTCTATTGCAAAAATAGGAGCCACCATCACTGATTATAGCTCTTGGAGTGCCAAAATGTGTGAAGATGTTTTCTTTTGGAAAATTGTCTCCCTTTTTGCATCATTGGTTGGGAGAGCTACCTTTTCAACCCACTTGGAGACACAGTCAACTGCAACTAATATATATTTGTTACCGTATGAGCTGACGAATGTCCCCATGAAGTCGATCCCCTACATGTAAAATACATCGACCTCTTTCGCATTCATCGACCCATGAAGTCAACTGCAACTAATATATATGTTGCCTGTCATTTGGCATTCATCACAACTTTTGACCCAAGCATGGGCATCCTTTAACAGTGTCAGCCAATACAATCCCGATTCCAACACCTTTGTTTCTGTCCGAATTACTAAAAAGTGTCCACCATATGGTGAAGCATGGCAAGCCTGCAAAACAGAAGGTTGATCTTGCTCGGGGATACACCTTCGAATCATATTATCAACACATATCTTAAAAAGTAAAATTTCATCCCAGTAATAAGCACGACAATCACAGAAGAACTTTTCTTTTGAATCGAGGAGAGGTCATAAGGTACAATACCACTTGCTAAGTAATTAGCAATATCAGCATACCATGATGCCTCCTCAATTATCACAACCAGTAACTGCTTATCCGGAATTGTCTCAGTGATATTTTCAACCTCTATCCTCTTTTCTGCTCCTTCCAACCTTGAGAGGTGGTCCGCCACTTGATTGTCCGTCCCCTTTCTATCACAGGTTTCCAAGTCGAATTCTTGTAGCAACAGAACACGGCGAACCAAGCGTGGCTTTGACTCCTTCTTTGCTATCAAGTACCTGATTGCTGCATGGTCAATATAAATAACAAATTTTGAGCAAATTAGGTACGACCCGAATTTGTCGAAGGCAAACACTACAGCAAGCAATTCCTTTTCCGTGACAATATAGTTCATATTGCACCACTAAGCGTCATACTTGCATAGTAAATTGGGTGCATTATCTTATCCTTGTGTTGCCCCAAAACTGCTCTTATAGCATAATCAGTGGCGTCGCACATGAGCTCGAAGGGTTGTTCCCAGTTGGGTGAAACAATGATGGGTGCAGTCACCAATCTCTTATTCATCTCCTCAAATGCTAACCTGCAATCATTATAAAATACAAAGGGTTGGTCTTTTTCGAGCAGCTTACATAAGGGGTTAGAAATCTTAGAAATATCCTTAATGAACCTCTTGTAGAATCCGGCATGCCCAAGGAAACTTCTCACTTCCTTTACCGAAGTGGGTGCTGGAAGCTTCTCGATCACATCAACCTTGGCATGGTCGACTTCAATTCCCTTTTTGGACACTCTATGCCCATCACTATTCCTTCTTGTACCATAAAGTGGGACTTCTCCCAATTCAGCACCAGATTTGTCTCCACACATCGTTTGAGCACTCTTCTTAGGTTGTGAAGACAACCTTCGAATCAATCCCACACTACGAAGAAATCATCCATAAACACATCCATAATATCCTTAACCATGTCAGTAAAAATGGCTAACATACACCGTTGGAATGTGGCCGGTGCGTTGCAAAGTCCAAAGGGCATTCTCAGAAAGGCAAAGATGCCATACGGACAAGTGAATGACGTTTTCTCTCTATCTTTAGGGGCTATTGAGATCTGATTATACCCCGAGTATCCGTCCAAGAAACAAAAATGGGATCGTCCAACTAACATGTCCAACATATGGTGAATGAAAGGCAAGGGGAAGTTAAACTTTTGGGTGGCTATGTTCAGTTTCCGATAGTCCACGCAAATCCGCCATCCCGTGACAGTACGAGTTGAGATCAACTCATTCTTTTCATTTTGTACGACCGTCACTCCTCACTTTTTTGGCACACACTTGACAAGACTGACCCAATTGCTACCAGAGATGGGGACGACGACGCCCGCATCGAACATCTTGATTACTTCCTTCTTTACTTCTTCCTTCATACTTGGGTTCAACCGTCGTTGATGTTCCCTGGAAGGTTTAGGACCCTCTTCCAGAAGAATCTTGTGCATGCAGAAGGCTAGGTTGATACCCTTTATGTCTGTCGTGGTCCAACCAATGGCATTCTTGCAATACCTGCAATAATTGTTCTATCTGTGCAGCTAGCAAACCAGATGATAATAACATGCAAAGTAGAATTGGGACCCAAGAAATAATACTTGAGGTGAGCTGGAACAGGTTTCAAGTCCAACTATGGTGGTTCCTCTATTGATGGCTTTGCAGGTGGTGCGACTCTCTTTTCTAAACGTAAGGGCTCGAATTGAGGTTCCCTTTTCCAGATTCCTTGACCCTCGAGGGACATGACCCACTCTGCCAACCCTTCACCATCCATTTCTTCTAAATTTTTCAAGCAGGCTTCCAATGGATCTTTGGCATTCAGGGTCTCATCCTCTTCTTGCAGTATCACATCCACAGCCTCCACTAGTGAGCAAATTTCTTATTCATTGGGTCTCCTCATGTATTGTTGAATGTTGAATATTACTTCTTCATTGGTCAACCTCATTTTTTGTTCTCTAGTCTCACAATCAATCAACGCTCTCCCAGTGGCTAAGAATGGCCTTCCCAAAATTATGGGTATCTCCTCATCTACTTGGCAGTCTAAAATAACAATGTCTGCAGGGAATACAAATATTTCCACTTGCACCAACACATCGTAAAGAACTCTTGTCGGTCTTTTAACCGTGGGATCAGCCAGTTGCAGCAACATCGAGGTCGGTCTTGCTCTACCAATGCCTAATTTTGTATAAATTGCCAAGGGCATCAAGTTTATGTTGGCTCCCAAGTTACACAATGCTTTTACAAAAGCATAACTCCCAATAGTACACAGAATAGTGAAGCTACTTGGATCATACACCTTTTGGGACATAGGTCTTGTCACTATCGCTCTACAGGTCTGTGTCATAGTTACAGTGAACAGGTCCTGAAAGTCAAATTTTTGCGACATCAGGTCCTTCATCACCTTTGCATATCCTGGCATTTCCGTTAAAACATCCATCAGAGGAATACTCAATTGAATCTGGCGAAGCATCTCCATGAATTTCCTGTATTGATCATCTTTCTTTTGTTTCGCCAATCTCTGAGGAAATGATGCAAGAGTCACTCTGTCCATTTCTTGCTGGCTGTTCTTTGTTGGAAGCTTGTGGCACACGAGGTACCACCTATTCGGAGACTTGTTCACCCTCTTTTGTTTTACCCTTTCAACCCGTGCATGTTTGACTACCACTTCAGTGAGTTCTACTGATTTATCTGCCTCTCATGGAACTGGAGTGGCAGGTGTAGTCTCTCTTCTAAATTGAGAAACTTGTTGCTCCCTGCCTAAATCTCTCCCATTCTGGAGACTTACTGCCATTAACTGATTTGGGTTTTGCTTCTTTGGGTTAATATTTATGTCTGCCGGCAATGTCCCTTGGGGGTGGTTGTTCAAGGACATGGACAGTTGTCCCAGTTGAGTTTCAATGCCTTTAATTGTTGAGTCATGTGCTGCCAATTTTTTCTGCATCTTACCATTTGGCCACATGAGTTGGTGCAGCATGCCCCTAATTTCTACCATGTTGTAGTCTCGTTGTTGATGAGGTGGCTAATATGCCAACTGTTGCAGGAGCTGCTGTTGGTAGCCCTATTGCCTTTGATATGGAACCACTTGGCCTTGTGGTCGTATACCTCCAGGTTGTGGCATATTGGGTTTGTACTGTTGGTTCGGTGCTGGCCCCCATTGTTGTCCTCCTTGCCTCTAACACCCAAAATTATTAACATAATTCATGTCCTCTCTAAAGCCCTAGTTATCACTTTCTCCACTCCATGAGCATACATAAGACTGATTAATGCAAGGGGTACACAATCCTTAATTTGTTGTATCAACAATATGCACTTGCTTTTTACCCATCTCGTCAATCTTCTTTGTCAGTATACTCATCTGAGTCATGGGAGTTGCTATGTTCTCTGCATGTGAATTGTTTGGGTCAAGAGGGACAGAATGCACTATTGGTTTCAGGGTCGTACCTCTCGTCATCCAGCCTAAATTCTGAGACATCTTATTGAGAAGAATCTTTCACTCTGTGAATGTCTTGCTCAGAAATGCACCCCCAGCTGAAGCGTCTACATTAGCTTTCAAATTGTCTTCCAAACCCATGTAGAATCTCTGGAATGCCATGGTGTGGACACCTCACTAGCATCCCTTTCAATCTTTCCCATGTTTCCTGCAAGGTTTTAGTAGGAGGTTTCTGCTTGTACTGCAATATCTCATCAATTTGCCTTGAAATCTTGTTAGGAGGATAGAACTTGTTTAGGAATTGCTTGAATAATTCCTCCCAAATGGCAATGGAATTTATTGGGAGCGAATGCAGCCAAGTCTGAGCCTCTCCAGTCACTGAGAACGGGAACAGTATCAGCCTGATGGCTTCCGAGGTCACATTCGGATGCCTTTGGGTCACACAAATTGACAAGAAAATTTTCAAGTGTTGTTGTGGGTCTTCAATATGTGACCTAGAGAACAATCCCTTATTCTGCAATTGATGCAACATGTTGTTGGTGATTTGGAATGTCTCTTCTTGTATCTGGGGCACAACAATGGAGGTGGCCAGGTTGTCAGCAGTTGGATGTACCCAATCGTAAAGACCAACTTCTGGCACAAGAGGTGCCACCACTGCATTATTTAGATCAACCCGGTTGTTCCGATTGTTTGCCTCGATGTCTTCCCCGTTGTCCATTTCAATTTCGATTTAGTGCTTTTGTTCTGACTGTTTGTTCTTATTGTTGGAACGGTTTAATGCCCTGAATGTTTTCTCGAGGTCTGAGAGTCCTTCAAAAAGTTCACCAATCCACGAAGAGCTTCTAGGCATACACCTGAGTCACATGAGAGTTCAGACGTGAGAATTTCAATGGAAAAGTTTATAACACCCAGGAAATTGATCTAAACTCAAAATCCTAGCAATTTTTCTAAGTTGTAATAAATAACACCGTTAGTCCCCGGCAACGGCGCCAAAATTTTGTCACGCCCAACTATGCCTTATAAAAAGGACAAATCGGTCGCTGCAAATATAATTCGGTTTAAGTCCGGAGTCGTATCCACATGGAACTAACCTATTCACTCAATTCTTAGTAAGGCTAAGCTCAAGCTCAGACAATTTCTGGATGCAAGATTTTTATCAATAACCAGTGGAATTTATTTAGCTAAAGTCAAAATGATAATAAAACTAACAAGATCCAATAATAAGGATGAATTCATGGATAAAAAGATCTAGGGTATTGACTTCCCCAATTGCCAGATTAATTCTTAACTCTTTAGCTATAATTTCGCCATAATACTCTATGAGGATTATGAATTATGGCCTACCGTAATTATCTCTCGATCAATTACGATAATTTACTAGAGCATTCTCTAGAACTACTCTAGCTACAATTTATGCAACTCAGAATTATCCCACCAAAGTTTCATTATTTCTAAACCCACTTTTAAATTCAAGTAATTAATCTTTTCAATTATCCAAAAGTGGTGTTGTTAAACAACAATCTAACCTAGTATTCTTTCTCAAGCAATACAAGGTAATTAGACACGATTAATCAAGGGCACATTTAAATAACCACAATACAAAACGTAGTTGAACAATCATAGAATAAACTCGGCTCAATTATATCAAAATAGAGTTAAAACTTCATCCAACAATTGGTTTCATCAACCCTAGGCAGAATGTTTAGCTACTCATACTAAAATAAGACAAAGCAATAATTGAGTTCATGATTCACAATTAATGGTAAAAAGAAGACGAAGGAAAAACTCTAAAGATGGCTTGATCTCCTCTCACTTGTTCTTACCTCCAATTGAGTCCAAAACAAGCTTCCCCTCAACTTTGGGCGAGTTTTTGGGTTTTTATAAGGTTAGGTCAATTTCCCAGATATTTACACTTTAACCCCTTCAGTTCTTGGCCCCTACACTCCCGACCGCAATTGCAGTCTCAACAACGGTCGTTTTCTAACATTCTGTTTTTGACCGCGTTCGGCCGCACCCAGGTCTGCGGTCGCGGACCTGGCTTTCACTGCTTTCTTCGCCTTTTTGTTGCTCTTTTTCATGCGGGCTATCCTCGATTGGCCGTGTATGTACATAGTAGACTCCAAAACTTTCTTTATCTTCCTTCTAGCTCGGAGTGACTCCTGCAAAGCATAAAAATCTCAATTAGAGCATTTTGTTATCTTTTAGAATTTAAAACATCAATACAACATGGTTAATATGGAGTATAAATAGCATCTACATAGCATAATATAGGCTACTATCACATCATCCTCAGATGTTATGTTCTCAAGGAAAATACTTCATGTTAATAGGATCTCGATAGGAAAACTTTGTAAAGGACCATACGGTCGAATGAACCATGTCCGTATAGATTACTCGAGCCCTAGTGGCAAAACATGTACGCATCTATGAACCATTGAAAGAAGTACTTTTCCTTACCAGATGTCTTGTGCCTTACTGAAAGTTCTACTTTACAAGTTCTATACTTATGATTTTTTGTGAAAGTGGCTCAAGAGCCGAGTGCAACTAACCTTCGAACGATCAACCTTGTACTCGGGGACTGCCGTAAAAAAATCAACATGTTCGAACTATTACACCTTGAGACCATAAGACCTCAAGAGGCAACCCTCTATTTTATAGGCCAAGTCCACCCTCCTCGGGGACTAACACTTTGAACAAGTTCGAAGTATTATTTTGAAAGCAAGCCCAAGAGGTAAATACCAAGGCTACGGCCGAACTAACGCAGTCGGAGACGTCCACATTTCGCAATGAAAATAGGCCTTTGAATTCTTTTGAAAACCAAAAGGGCTACCCTCAGCAAAATAATCAAAGGGCTTCGATAAAATCCGCCCTCGAAAAACCTTAAGAGGTATCGATCTATTAATACAAACTTGTGTTAAGGAATAAAAATAAAAGGTTTTCGATAATATCAAATCCTGAAAAAACCCAACAGGTACAAACTTACTTCATGCTAAGGCACAACAAATTCCTATATGTTAAAAAAATTTAAGCCGAAAAGGGGAAAAATCCATTCTTATGAGGCCATATCGACCCGATTCAAGAGCCTAAGGGCCATTATGTTTTTGAGTTCGAGATTCCATTCTCACTCAACTCAAACCTAAGGATTTCACTACTTCGAGTTCGAGTAAGAGCTCACTCGACTACAAAGGCAGTATTAGTTGGCTTCGGCCAAGTTGCCTAAAATCCGAAGTCCTAAACATATTATTCACAAGGAATGAAGTATATCAAAATTTTACAAGACATAAAGCGAATGAAATTATAACAAGTCCAAAATTGAGACGAAATTCAAAAAAGATCTACATATATAAACGAAGGTTTTTACAAAGGACCGACCGGGGTCCTACACAAAAAAAAAAGTACAAATGTCTAGCTATGTTTGGGGTTGACTCCCTCTTAGGCTGAAACGCTTCTTCAGGCCCCTCATCATTATCGCAATCGCTCTTGTTGTCGTCGTCATCATCGTCAGAAGAGGCCAATTTCCTAGAATTGGCTTCATGTTCCTTTGCCTTTGCTATCTCTTCGGAAAGGTCGAAACCTCAGGCGTGGATCTCCTTAAGAGTCTCTCTTTAGGATTGGCATTTTGCAAGCTCGACAGCCGTATGTGTTCGATCGACAGCCTCCCTTAGTTGTGCTTGGGTATCTTCGGCATCAGCCAGATATATGGCCACCATCTTATCAGCCTCCGCCTTTGTTTTTTCGGCCTCAGCTTGGGCTTTTGCAAGTTCAACTTCGATCTCTTCAACCCTCTTAGCCTGAATCGAGCACTTTTCCCTTGCACTTCGACCGACGACAACTGGGCCAAGGCAGTTTCCTTTTCAGCAGCAAGGTGGTCCATGCCTTCCTTCAACTTATAGAAGTCATCTTTCACTCAATCGACCTCCTCCCAGAAGAGTTTGATCCTCTCGATCTTTTGCTTCAACTGTGACATTGAAACATTAGCTTCTGCCCTCGAATCGAGCCCGTGGTTTTCCAAGAGAATTGTTACCTGCTCGTTCATCTCGGCTTCCTCCTTATGAGCTCTAGCCAAATCAGCTCGAAGGTCCTTGATCTCCTCATCCTTCTGCCCATAGAGAAGCTTGAGAGCATTCCTCTCCTCTGAAAGCCTTTGGAGATCGGCCTTGCATTGTCTTAATTCGGCCCTAGACTTAGAGAAAGCCAGTATGAAAAAAGAAAGGAGTTTGAACAGAAAAAGGAAAATTGAAAGAAAGCTACATCAACAAAATTCATATTTACTTGGTTCAGAAGACGTCGGGCCTCGTCGAAGAGGTTGGATGCATCATTGAGATCGGAGGCATCCTCGACCCCGGTAAAGCAATCCCGAAAAGGATCCTCCCCATCGGGTACTCTGCCTATTTTGGGAGTCCTTATGGCTTGTGCATACCTTATAGTCTCTTCGGAAAAGGAAGGTAGGGATGGTGAGTGACCTGCTATCACTGCCCCAAGCGAGTCACTCGGGGGCTCTGTTCAGCTCTAGGGGTCTCTGGACCAGCCCCCTCTGGTATGCTCGTCGTTTGATGAGAGGCAGCTTCGACCTCAGATGATTCGGGGACTTTGCCCAAAACGTCTTCAGCACGAGGCAGGGCCTCGTCAACTGCCACCGATTTAGTGGCCTTGGCGGTCTCGACGCTCTTCCTCACTCAGGTCACCAGCACCGAGTCACCTTCTTCATCTTCTTCCCTTAGCCTTTGGACTGACTCAAATGTCATAGGGATAATATTTCCCTTGGGTTTCCGAGCTGCTTTCTTTTTGGGTTTAGGGTCCTCGGAGGTCTAGAACCTTTTCCTCTTATTATCCTTCTCCGACTTCGAAGCAAGAGCCGAAGACTTCTCCTCACTAGATGGAGGCATCAGGACCACATCTTTGCTCAGGACTGCACAAGAAAAGGTTAAGTGAAAAGAAATGCTGGTATTGCATCGGATATGTGAAAAAGGAAACTTACCATGGTTCTTTGCTTCCCATCAACCTTTTGCCAAGTCACACCAATAGATCTCAGCATAGGAAGAAGTCAAAGCCAGTTTTCGGACCCAGTTCTCGAGGTCAGGGATCACTCGAGGCATCCAATCAACTGGTGCATGACAAAAGAAGATATTAGATGAAGCAAAAAAGAAAAATCATGGAAATTAACATGTTAAGTGCCACTTACGCTTCAGGTTCCATTTCTCAGGATTTTCTCCTTCGGGATGATATCACAGGTCCTCACCTGAGCAAATCGACCCATTAATCCTCGGTCTTTGTCCTCGTCGATGCTCGAGAACAATTCTTTGGTTGCCAGCCATTGCAGTTTGATCAACCCCCAACAGATAGGAGGGTTGTATAACCTGATGAGGTGATCGAGCATGAACAACAACCCCCCGACCTTGTTGGTGAAGAACCTAAGCATGATCACTATGCGCCAAAAAGAGGAGTGTATTTCACCCAAAGTCACCTCATATTGACGGCAAAAGTCAATGATGACTGGATCGAGGGGGCCCAACATGAAAGGATTAGTGTAAACACTTAGATACCCTTTGACGTGGGTAGTGATGCTCTCTTCAGGGGATGGGATCTCTAACACTTTGTCCCCCAGTTGCAATCCCTCTTGATTTTCTCGAGATACCCCATGATTATCGAGCAGAGGTACCTCAATACGTGCTCACATTGACTAGGCACCGATGGAGTTTTCTCGGTTTTGAAGTCGGATTTAAAAACACACGGGCGGGGAACGCACTCCTCAGGGAGCGGATCCAACAGTGTTTTATTGTCGGCCGGCCGTGAAGAACAAGAAGAAGCTTTTTCCTTTTGTGGAACCATTTTTGATATTTTGCCATTATATGGGTAGAAGAAAAGGGGAAGATTGTAAAGTTTGGTGGTTTGAAACTAGCGGTAAAAACCTAAGGAGTAACAAAAGAGAAGAACTTGAGAGAGATAAAAGCTTAGAAGAACAGATGAGGATGAAGGTAAAGTTTTATTCAACTAAAAGAAGCCATATTTATGGATTTATGGTGACGGTTCAACGGCACTAGTGGCCGACAGCCAATTGACGTTCATTAATGCTTTGGGGAACTGTACCGGCGGGACATTTCGGTCACTTCTATCGCTTAAGTCACGGGAATGACATTATTATTTATCGAGATCAAATAAATCGAAGACTCAGTTCGTTTCTTATCATTATATTCCAAGAAACGAGGGAACTATATGTATACGGTAGAAGTCGGGCCCACCCAATTTTACTATTCGATCGAGACTGGGACGTTGCATAGAGGAGCTGAGGCATTGAGTTCGAGATCGAAGCCTCTTCCTAGATCGATGTCAGTATAAATCGAAGCCAAGGGACTTAGATTCCGAGTAACCTCGGGGATAGCTTAGTAACGGAGAAGCGAGATATCCGTGATTGGTCGAGGATCGTGGCGTGAATATCGGAACAGATCAAATCAGAAGCGGTTAATTAGCTGATTATGCAATTTTCTTCTATAAATAGAGATATACCATAATTAGGAATCCTCTATTATATAAAGAGGAGTTCCAATCATTTGTAATCACATTATTCACTCAGACAAAAGCAATACAACTCTTTCTTTCTTTCTTTCTTACATTTTCCATTGTTCATCGTTTCTATTTCGTTTTTGTTGTTCTTACACTTATCAGTTTGAGGGCACTCTAACTTGAGGATAAAGTTCTGTTCGCACACTGGTTTGATTTACTTACAGTTTAATTCTTTCATTTACTTACGCAATTATCAATTGGTATTGGGTGAAATCACATATCCTTAAAATCACAATATAAGTTTAATTGTTATCGAAATTTCAGGGTAAACATTATTGTAAGTCGTAATGGAGTATGCTTCTTTCTATCAAAAGTATGCTAACAATTACACTGTAATACAAATTTTGATAAATCACATTCACGTTTTTTTTAATTGTGTCTTCAATAAGAAGATTTTAGCACATATGAAATTTCGCATGATTAAATTCACTATTTTGACATATCACTTTAATGATCTATACTGGATAACAGGTACAACACACGTACGTATATATTTCAATAAAGAGATATGGTTTAATTTTTTTATTCCAAAGAAAAAATATAAATTTATTCACGTATTAATTATATCCTCTATGCTAGAAAATGATATAACAATATTTTTTTTGAACTAATAATTTAATTTATTTGACTAACTAAATTCTTTAATTCCATTATCAAATAATAAATAATCAATCCTTTAGCAAAGATTAGAACGCTCGTTAGTGTGCCACCCCATAGATTAAATACTAAGCCGATAGAAAATTTATCATATCAATATACTAACCACGGGTGGCGTATGTCAACACTCCTTAACAACCGGATAGCATGAAGTATACATTTTACTCTCAAGAACCAGTATAAGAATAAAGTAATATTTTCTTATGTCCTTATAGCTCTGAGTCACCTTAGGATATGATTCAACTGTCAAATCCTAATAGGCGACAAACTATGCATACTTGTCAAATATAATCGATGATCTAAGAAACTCCTCTCTTCTTTCATTCAATTGCCTCTAGCCAAAGTCTTAGTTTGATCGTTTATAATTCGTGACAATATGGAGCTTAAACTCATTACCAAAAAGTAACAGATTCCATCTTGATCAATCAATAATTCTACAAGTATTTAATCGTATCCAATATCCGTTTCAACTATTTTTCTAGGGCCATAGGTATGAATTACTATGATGAACTCAAGTCAAAGAAAATTCTTACATCACATTCTTCAAGGAATATCCTATTGACGGTTTATGGTAATTCTAACAATTAAGAATTATCCAACGAGTCGGTTCAGTGATCATATCTTTGTGTGCACCATCTATATATGTGATTTAGTTATTGAGATCAACTAATCCTTATTGCATAACGACGATCACATATATATTGATCTAATCGAAGTACTAATGTCTAAATTAATAATCCTACAATCAAGAAAAAATTTGGCTTAAAATATAAGAAACTTCACTCTCATTATCATGATCTCTATCAAGCAATTAATAATAACCATGATAAAAAAAATATCAAATGCCATATATTTTTATGTTAAATAACATTCATAAAAACATGTTAAAATTATCAAATATGAGATTAAATCTAGGGCATATCAATTATATCCCTAACAATTACCCCATATATAGTAGCGTACTTTATATTGAGATAAAAGATAATGATGAAAACTTTTATAAGCAGATAGGTTAATACTGGATATATATTAGCCAATTCAATAGGCTAGAGGTGTTTTTAGCCGTTTTCCTTCCATTCAATTTGTCTTTGTAAGTGGATAGGTAGGGATGGATTTGCAAGTAGGGAATAAGGGCCCATGGTCTAAATATTATACTGATTGACAATGTATATCATAATGGGAATGAGAAGTCCATTTCAGTAAACCAGAGGCTGATTGACAACTTGCGTACCTAACGGGGAGACATTATGGTGGAGAGTTGGGAGCCTTTCTTCAATTTGATGCATATGTATACATATATATGTAGTAGTGTGGGACCAATAATATTACTTGAGGATTGAGGATAGAGAATGAAATGGATAAGAAAGTTTTTTTTGGTTCTATCTATTTGTTGGCAATACTATCTCATTTAACGTCACATAACGTATATAATCAACCATATAGATAAGATTTTTCCATCTTTTATACGCCAAGCAACGCCTCCTTCGTTATTCCATTATTAAAATCTTAAAATGTCTCCTTCCCTGGTTTGCGGCACGGCTATTCCTTGATATTGATTGATAACAGCAATTGATGGACAGAATGCTTGAATTTAAAAACAAGAATAACGGTGTTGAGGATATGTTTTAATTCGTTCTAATATAGTAAAAGCAGGATCCATACAGATGAATGTGGTGTTGGTTATACATTCGTTCATGATAAATTGTCCTCAAGTATATAAACCAAGTCTAACACAGAGAACACATCTTAGTGTAATGTTAAGAGTTTTCATTTTATGAATTTAGAGTATGGAGAACCAACAGTTTAGTAAGTTCCAAGGTTTTTGCTACAATTTTTCCTGCAACCAAATGACTGGTAACTGGTTGAAAATTCTCTTAGGAAATTGTATTATTAATAGGACATTAGTTGACCCTAAGTAAATTTACTATAATTAGAAGTCGGAAAAGTGTGGTGTAACATTGTCAGCACTTCTCTCTAAAGAATGGACACCACCACCGTCCCCTCACCGGAATCGCCGGATATTAGCTCCATGCACCTTGACACCCCTCAATCTCCACCTCCACATCCAAGCACTGCCATTGCCACTCTCTCCTTTACCCAAACATTACTGACAAACAACAGATTCACCTCATACTCCACTACATGCCACCAAACACACTCACATATTGACTTATCAGATGAATCAACAAATAATCTCAATCAAGACACATTCATACCACTCACGTCAGTGGACAAAGCACACCTTTACTCGCCATGAAAATCCTCTGTCATTGTCAAAGTATTTGGCAGAAAGGTTGGGCATAAACTCTACGCACCAAACTAACGGCACTATGGAAACCCACAGAGGATCTACAATTAATAGATCTAGGGTGTGACTTCTACTTAATTAAGTTTCAAAAAGAAAAAAAAAATGTTCAACGCACTCCACAATGGGCCATGGTTCGTTCTCAACCATTTCCTATCCATGTGCAAATGGGAACCCAAGTTTAAAGACTCCAACACCCAGCTCACCTACACAAAAATTTGGTTACGACTACCAGAACTACCGACGGAGTTCTACGATCTTGAAATACATCAACGAATAGGTCAAAAAATTGGATCCCTACTCAAAGTTGACACATGCACGTCAACAACCACAAGAGGTCGCTATGCAAGAATATGTATAAATGTTCTGCTAGAAATACCCCTCAAAACACATGTTTACATTGGTACTCATAAACAATAAATACTCTATGAGGGCCTCAATATGCTCTGCACTCTTTGTGGTCGTCTTGGACCCACAAAACTATTTTGCCCATCCCCTTCCCCTTCCCCTTCCTCCATGACCACCACCACTCCTACGACACCCACTGATACTCCACCATCTCATAAAGCCCCCACACAATCCCAAAAATAACATCCACACTCTCAAACTAATACAGATTCCGACCATACCAACAATGAATGGAAAACAATCACATTCCCATCAAAGACTCGCACCAAAAGAAAATCACCCTTATAAAACAATGCGACATCAAACATGAAGCCAAACGCCAGCATAGGATCCACAGGTAAGTTTTCAACCCTAAATCTCCCTCACACGAATAACCATGCCATAAATAAATCATTAACTAACAAATTACTCCCTAATAGATTTCCTACTAATCCAAATTTTTTTAATGAAAACACTTTTAGTATCCTAATGGGACCCCACCGAATGGAAAAGACGGGCAGTTCAGCAGGCCCAAAGGATATGGCCCATGAAATTCCACAGCCTACAACCACTCCACCTTCCATGCAACTCCAACCCACACACCCACCGGCCAAAATTGATGAATCATCTTCTAAATCACCTACACATACCACAAATAACTCCCACGTGGCAACACCATCTGACACTCTAGCGACCTCAACTCCATGTAGCTCCAACTCACATCTTTCCATATGCACTCAAGTAACATCCTATGTTACGGAAAATACACTTGCCCCTATAACTCAAAATGATTCACATCACCCCGGCCCAATGATCACTCTTCCTACCCAAACTAAAACACCAACGGCAGGCCAAGCCCCATACCAACACAAGCATTCCCCTCTAACCCTTCACGTGGCCGTAAAACACATGAAATTACTGTCACTCCTTCATTACCCACATCAAATCAACCAACCAATTACCCTCTCATAACCAAGCACAACCTGTTACACCATCATTAACCCCTACTCTCCATACACCTACTTACTACACTTCCCAAACACACATACATTCCCCCCATGAACCGATCACACCATAATTATCACCACCAAATAACAATCTCTTTCACAAACACCAACCTTCTCCAATACCCAAACTTTCTCAACACAATCACCATGCAACTACCATACGAACACCCTCCCCAATACGACCCCCCCCCCCCACCCC